>CAVNYN010220752.1:17666-101230 GCA_963692815.1 Nyctanthes arbor-tristis
TTTTTATTTTATTACTAGTAGCACATAACATGTTCTTTTCTTTTGCACGTGTTTTTTTTTTTTTTAAGTGATTCACATGATTTTATATTTGTATTGGTACCACTCAAACATATGTAAATAATTATTGTGCAAATTCAAAAACAAAAATCTAAAGCATGCATAAATATTTGGGGCAAATAAAATCATGTGTTAGATTTTTGTTTTTGAATTTGCACAATAATTATTTACATATGTTTGAGTGGTACCAATACAAATATAAAATCATGTGAATCACTTAAAAAAAAAAAAAACACGTGCAAAAGAAAAGAACATGTTATGTGCTACTAGTAATAAAATAAAAAAAGTAAAATGAGAATCAACTCACTGTGTTTCGAATTGTACTGTAGTGTTGCATGACTAAATTAATTTTTTTAGTAGGAGACTTTTGTCAAAAAAAGTCCATACCTAAGTTCTCTCACATCTCCCCTGCACCGGTAACCAAAAAAATAAAATTAAAAAAATAATACTAAAATAAATAAAACATTCAAAATAAGTCAGCATTAAGTGACTTGACAGTTTTGTATTGATTCTTAGTCTCTATACAGGAATCCAATCTGACTACATAAAAATCACCGAATGCTAACTCCTTTTCAATGTTTTATTTATTTTTATTATTACTTTTCTTTTGTTTGTTACCGGCCTCCATACAAAAATCCCCTATGACTCCATTTATAAGGGTTTTCCTAGAAAAACATCTGGCTCCTTCTTAGAACCAAATCTACATAGGTGGTGCTGACTAGAATTGAATGGGCCCACTACCTCTAATTAATCAAAACCTCAAACCCTTTGTTTCAAAAATCATCACGTCCATCTCTCCCCTCACCTACATCAGCGAAATTGTACAGTGAACCCTCCCTACCCAAATTTGAACCTCGCCCAAATTCAACTTGCCAGTGAAGCAGCAACTGGCGATCAGAGAAGTCGCTGGAAGAGGCCAGCAAAAACCGTCGCCCCCTCTTGCCAGTTGTTTCAAGCTCTGTTTCATTTTTCATATTTCCTTTGTTCAAGAAAAGCCCAAAACTAACCAATACACCAAAAGATTTGGGTTTTTTTGAATTTTCAAGTTTTGCTGGACTGGATTGGAGGTGAGAAGCTTGGTAGTGGAAGCTTTACGACGATGAATTTAGCATACCCCGAAGCCAGAACTCTCAAATTCCGCCATTGATGGCTGTCAAGTCTTGTCTTTCGTTTCTTTTTGATTTGCTTATGAAGGAGAAGCTGATACTTGATGAGCTTAGAGATTATCCAGAGATCATTCATTGCTTTAGCGAGGATTTCAAGGCCGGCCCATGAGGCGGCGTCTCAGGCCCGAGAATTATAAGGGCCCAAAATAATCTGTTATATGTAATGCCCAAAATACAAATCTTTTTTCTTAGTAAGCTAGGAGCCCAAAAAAAAAAAAAAAGTTAGGGCCCTAAACAAATAACTCTGGGCCAAAAAATCAAAACCTAATCTGACTTTTTAAGGGAAAAAAGACATAAAAACAAAAAAGCCCCAAGGAGGATTGAGGCTAGACGAAAAACACTGAACAGAGGAGACTGGAGTCTGGGGCGCTGGCATGCTGTGACCTGCAACCTCTCCTCCTGTCTGACCGCCGACGCTAGTAGCCGGTGCCGCTTGACCTTCCAACCACCCAGGGCACCACCAGGCACGAACTCAGTACTTTAAAGCTCTAAAGGGGTAAGTTCCTAACCCTAAATGGCTAAACTCTAATTTTTAAATTCCTTATGGAATAATTTATTTTTGTTTAATTTCTTTGGTTAAAAAACATGAGAATTGAGATATTCAAATTGTTGCTGACTTGATGTTGTTTACATGGTAATTTTTCGTTTTATGGTAATTTTTAGTTTTATGTAATTTAGTTTTTTCATGTGTCCTTAGTCCTTACCTACGGCCAGTCTTAATTTAGGTGTGTTTTCAATTTTGTTTAGTTGGTATAATGGTATTAATTGAGATTTGAGAGGATTAGATGCTTTTGTTTAGTAGTAGTTGTTGAGGATTGAATGTTGAGGATTGGATGATTTTGTTTAATGTATTGGGATCATTTGATGCTATGAATTGAAATTTTTGTGATAGAAAATTTGGAAGCTTTTTAGTTTTGTGTAATTAGTATGAATTGAGAGGTTTAGAGACTTTTGTTTAATTGTTTTTTTTTTTTTTTTGATTGAATGCTTTTATTTAATGTTTGTAGCACAATTGAATGATAAAGAATTATATATCATGCCTCTAAAATATGAATCCGGATAAAAAAAAGAAAAAAACGAAAGAGAAAAAGCTCTTATACAAAGTCAAGCGGTGGCATCAACAGAAAGAAATTTCTCAAAACTGAAGTTGATCAAAACTTACCTCCAGTCAAGCATGTCACAAGAAAGATTGAATGGTTTGGTAATATTGTCTATTGAAAAAGAAATTGTTGAAAAATTAGATTGTAAACATTTGATTAGTGTTTTTGAGGCTAAAAATCAAAGACATGCAATATTTAGGTAACTTGTTTACACATTATAATGTGTTTTGATAATAACAAATATATATTCTTTAGATGCTCACTTTATATATTTTTTTGTGATAAAAAGTAATTATTTATCGTTATGTTGGAGGCTAATTTTTCAAGTGTCGTCTAGGGCTTAATAATTTATAGGGCCGGCCCTGGAGGATTTTACTAATGAAAACTGTGAGATTGTATAATGTGTTAGTGAAATTTGCTTCCGGAGGCGCTCCGACTGATAATGTGAAGAATAATCGGTTGCCAGAGAATGAAGTCCGACTGTACACAAAAGCCTTGCTTAGAGGGCTTAATTATATCCACAAGGTTAGTTATGTTCACTGTGACATCAAGCTTCAAAACATTCCTTTGGCCCAGATGGCGAAGTCAAAATTGCGGATTTTGGCTTGGCGGAGAGAGTTGGAAGGAACGCATATGGGAATTCTAGGTGTGAATTGAGGGTTCAGTGTCGGGGGGTTTTCAGAGAGATCAGAGATGGGGGAGAAGGAGGGGGTGGGGGAAGGGAATCAGAAAGAAGGAGGGATGGGCTGGGTTTTTGGTTTAATTTGTGGGCCCTACACACTCTTCGAATTGATATCCTGTTGTCCTTTTTTCTGCTCTGGTTCTACTTAATACAAATGTGGCGCTGATTCAGTGCCACGTCTCAAGATCTAGGGAGCCAGATCTGGTTTAATCGAAAGGAAGACTCCCATTTATAAAGTGGTTAGCATTCGGCAAGTTTCACCTGGAGCTTCTTGAATCTCCAGAATAACCCTACATGTCAAGCGAAATTCCACAAAATAGCCCTATACTGATACTAGATTAATCCACATATCACGTCAACCAACCACTATCATTGACTCCACTCGACACACACATACAAAAGTCCAAATCCTGGAGGCAGAATACAAAAATTAAAATAAACCAAATTTGCATTATTGGTTCCCAACGTATTACTATAATAGCAAGTTAATCCGTCTAACTTTGAAAGTGAGCAAATTAATCTTTAACATTCAAACATGAGAAAGTTGGTCTTTGATTTTTATTGTGGTAGTAAACAATCCTCAACAATAAAAGTGTTGAATCTTTATAAACTCACATGATTGGGTATGTCAAAGATTGTTAAAATTAATTTTAAAGCTTTAGAGATTGTCATGAATTTTAAGCATTTTAGGATATGTTTCCTCAAGATTAATTATTACATTATAGTTATTATTACTAGTATAAGTATACGGCTCTAGTTCCAACCGCAAGAGAATACAAGAGAATATAGAAGAATGATGAAAAAGATTAGATGGAAGAAGAGGAGAACTTGAGAAGAAACTATGAGAACAGATAAACAGACAATCATATATGACAATTTGGGTTAGTAAGTGAGGAAAGTCTCCCTTACAGTAAAAAAAAAAAGTCATTTTGTTTTAGAATAGAAATGTATTGAATGGAAAAGAACGGTAAAGAAATAAATCCCGCAAAACATGTGAATTGAATTGATTTATTATTTTGTCTTTTTAGATTAAAACAAATCCTCATACCTAACATTTGAGAAACTTGTCAAACATCATTTATTGTCACTCACACATTCTACATGACTCTTAATTACTACAAAGTAAAATAATTGTAGTTAAAATATCTTAATAGTAGTATGCGGCAATTAAGTAAATAGTCATAATGAAGGTTGAAGATGTTAGAAAAAAAATATTATGTAGTAAAATTTTATTTTTTATTCTTTTATCATCATCATCATCAACTGTACTCCTCCAACAAAAGAACTATATTAATGATGTATATCAAACTGAATTCCTCTTACATTTTTCTTGTTAACATTTGTAACCGGCTTACACTATAAATACAAGATACTCTAGCTCATAATCCATAGTTTGAGTTTAACTTAAAATTTTTCCTTATTAGAGTTTCCTTTGAGAACGTCTACATTTGCCCACAATATAAAGAACAAAATTCCAATACTCTGCTAGTACTGAACTAAGCATTTCAAGCAAATAGAGTAGTGTCAAGTAGATACAATTGTTTAAATTGAGATCTTGTACACACTTGTCTTGTCTTTATTTGTTTCTAGTACTAAATTTTTGGTGCTCTTAAAGTATTAGAATTTTTTTTTACCATAATCGCCATTTTGTCATCTACGTTGAAACCAACAATCCAAAATTTTATATTTAAAAGATTATGAACTATGTTGTTATTTGGATGATATATTGAGAACCAATGCTGAAATTTCCCCACAAAATAATTTCATTTCATTATGTTAAAAATCTCCTCTCACTCTACAGTTATCTTGTTCCAGTAGTCTCTGTCTCACCTCCGCTCCTTTTTTTTTTTTTTTACACTGTGCGACTCTGTCCATGGCCAAAGCCAGGGCCGCCCGTCGTATCCTAGATTCATATACCGTTAAGCACATCAACAAAACTGTCCGCCGTAAGTTTCGTTCACTTCTTCCGGTGAATTTTTTTGTCCAATTTGAAATTCTTCTGCCACAGGATATGGTAGTCTGGTTCCTGTTGATCTTTTGATTTCTGTGTTGTTTGGTGGATTTTCATACAGCCGGAGACTGCGTATTGATGCGGCCGGGTGATCCGTCGAAGCCGTCGTACGTGGCTCGAGTGGAGAAGATCGAATCCGACAGTCGTGGAGACAACGTGAGGGTGCACGTGAGATGGTATTACCGGCCGGAAGAGTCGATCGGCGGCCGGCGCCAGTTTCACGGCTCCAAGGAGGTGTTTTTGTCTGATCATTTTGATATTCAGAGCGGCGACACAATCGAGGGCAAGTGTACGGTCCACAGCTTTAAGTCCTATACCAAGCTCGATGCCGTTGGAAACGACGATTTCTTTTGTCGCTTTGAGTACAATTCGTCTACTGGTGCCTTCAACCCTGATAGAGTCCCCGTGTATGAGTTGCGGTTATGTGATCTATTATGATCTTTAGTTGATTAAATTTGCCAGTTCGCTCTTCCGATCTGTTGAATTTGGTGGAGTTTCGGATGCACTAGAGTTGAAACAGTTAAATAGGTTTCTAATTTGTGTCATCAATTTACGTAAGCAAATAATATTTGGACAACCGCAAGTTTAGTCCATGAAATTGGCTTTCTTTTTACTGGCGAAACCGTGTTGGTGTCAACATTTTTAAAAATGACTAAGTTCCTACTCGTATTTTTGTTGGTTTCCTGGGAATGATTTTCACATTTTTTTATTTTAAGGTAATCCTGACCGGAATAAATGAAAGTTGAGACAACGGAATTGCTAGCTGGAAGTCAAAACAGCTATTTATCCTCACTTTCTTCAAATTCTAAATAGAAAATGCATTACCTATTGAATTGGGTCTTATTAGCTGGGAGAATTCGTTTTTTTGTAAATTTGACCATAGAACCTACATGTGTTGTCCTGGCTAAGGTTGTTTGCTTCCTTTAAAATGGTCAGGCTATTTTCTAATTTGACTTCTGTAATGTCATTGCTGTTTCTATCTGCGTCTGTTTGTGTCAGCATATTTGGACTACATGATCATGCATATTTGATTTGTTACTAACAAACTACAGTTACTACTTATATGAGTTTCACCAAAACTGAATTAGTAATTACATATTCTGAGCTTAGTTATACGAAACAGAGCAGGAAGAGATAAATAAAATATGTATTTTTGACACTTTTGCTTGGATCGTGAATTTGCCCTCATCCCTAACTGTTGATTTTGATTTATCTTCTTGTACATTTATGACATGGATGACCATGACATTGCTAGTTTCCTAGAATGTGGGCTCAAATTTTGCTAGTGTTGATAGCTGTACAAGTTTTTGAAGTATCCCTGTCTTGATTTGGCAGGTATTGTAAATGTGAGATGCCTTACAATCCGGACGATCTTATGGTTCAATGTGAAGGATGTAGTGATTGGTGAGTCCTGGATCCAAAATAGTTGTTTCAGTTGATTATTTTACATCTTCTGATATAAGGTTACCTGTAGCCTGCCAATTTAGTCGTACTACGGTAAAAAGTAGTAACTTACTGGAGGCTTAATGAGTGGGAAACTCTGTTTATTTGCTGTATGCTTGTATGATGTCAAGCTTCAGTTTTTCAAAATTTTATTTTATAAATGATTTTTTTGTGTTTTGTGCTGGGAACAAAATTATATTTTATGTTTATTGATTAAATTTAATAGGTTCTATTAGAGGGTCAAATTTCTCTGTGAAACACTTGTGTCATTGTTTTGCCACCTTTTCTCCTAGCTTCTATGGCCTACATGAAAGTATTCTGGGGTCATTTGCATATCCATGGCAAGTGATATGCCAAATTGGGATATACCAGATTCTATATGTATAAAACTGTTCTATTATCATTTTTTTCATGTTAGATTTTACGGATATTGCTTTCCACTAAGATGAATCACAAAAATATTGAGTCGACTCAACCACTCGAGGCTCAACTACTCTAGGCTCAAGGTTAGCCGGTTGAGGCTAAGGATTTTTAGTTTATATCAGGGATTTATAGTAGCACTAAGGAAACTGCTAAATAGTTGGCGAGCGTTCTCTTTTCCTTTTGTTTTTTCTGGGAAAGGGTCTTGGGTCCTAAGTCTCATGGAAAGGTACATAATTCTATTATTTGTTATTAAAGATAGAGCATCTCTGTCATATGCAAATGTGTAGTCATATAGACACATAAAATGTACAAATTTCAATTCTCTCTCTCTTTTTTCACTTCTTTCTTACCTTTTACTTTCTTCATTTTCCATATTTTCTTCAGTGTCCTTGACACTTTCTATAACTAGACATTGTGGAGAAAAAATGGAAAATAAGGAAAGAAAAAGGTAAAGAGAGAGAAATTTGGAATTTGTACATTTATGTGTCATTCTTTTGTGTCAAAATTACTGTTTAGTTTTTATCTTCTTATGACAACTATTCAATTATTTATTTAAATAACGGCATAGCACCAGTGGTAGGATCTAACCCTTGCCACTAGGCAAGAGGCACCATCTGTAATTTTCATTAAAGAGGGAAGTTAATGGTCGCCTCCTCTCTCTCTCTCTCTCTCTCTCTCTCACACACACACACACACACACACATTCATTTTCCCAATAAAAGCATGAGGTCTCCTTGAGTCTTGATTGATGACTGCTACTGTTATACTAGTCTCTTACTAGCTTCGCATGAAATAAGTTCAGCCACCCTTGTATTCCTTGCATCTACTAGTCTCTATATTAGTTGTGCTCGCTAGAGCAGATTGGGTTCAGCTCTTGGTGATATCATCAGTGATTATTACTTCACTGTTTCTCTATAGTCAATACTTCTATTAAACATTTAGGTATATTATTGCTGGCTACTTCTGTTGATTCTTTCCTCTCTTCTCATCTTCTAGTTAGTTATGACTTACGCAGTCGTGTATGTATACAATCCTTCAGGCGCTTACTAATTGTGATGCGCTTTATATAGATATTCCTTCAGGAACTTCTCATTCTTTGGTGAAATTTTTTTTTTTTTTATGGATATGGTCACATTATTTACGAAATGCAAGCTAGACAAAGCTTTGTAACTTACTGGGCAAATATCCTATATAATTATATTGTGAGTAGGACAAATGAATTGATAACCTCACTCTTTCACTTCTCAAAGTGCAAGGATGAAACTTTATCTGTAAACAGACATGTCATGCCTTGCTAACCTTGCCAGTTTGCCTTTGAGGAAGATTTACTCTCCAATAGCCAGGGTAACAGTGTTAATTTGATGAGTCTCATAGAAATTCTTACCTTTGCTGCACTAGGGTGTTATTTTTTTGGGGCTTAATGAGGCTCTATTATAAAGAGGATTTAGATCGGGGCTACACCTTGAAGTTTTGCTTGTCTAAGTGCCACATAATGTAAATTAAGAATTGGACTCTATGAAGAATGATGAAAGTTGAAACTGCATTTGCTGTCTGTTATTGTGCTAACTGTTTGGGGAGAGTGACATTATCGAGTTGATCTCCTACAATGTATTTAAAAGAAACATAGCAGATATAATCGATTCTGAGTTCCTTGATTATGGTATTTGAGGAAATGAATAGAAAATAGATTCCTCTAAATATGGATCAGTGAATGACTTATTATAAATTGAAGTCATATAGATTATGGATCAGAATTGCTGGAGATGTAATGTAGTCTTAGATGCCATAGGTTTGAACTTCTCATTTGGTAAATTTACTTAGTACTCTAATTTTACTCCAAAATAAAAGATGAAAACATTTTCTAATAAATCTCTTTAGCAGAAAATACATGTTAAAATGATACAGTAGTTAGTATTTAGTATCTAGAGTTGTAAGAGTAGACCAAAAAAGTGCTAAATCTTGGTTAGAATGCTGATTCCTTCGTACCCTAAAGGGCATTGGAGGCCTTATTTTGGGAAGTTATGGGTTGTCAAATAATTAAAAAGTGGATTGGATAAATATGTCAGAGAATGGTGGCAACTGTTCTCCATGTGGGTGGTGTTTATTTCTCCTCAACAAGTGATTTGTAAATTTGGCATTATTTTATCATGATTTTCAACTTGATTCTAAACCAAAAAAGAATTAACTTACTAATATAGCATTGAAATATTCAAAAATTTGCACTTCCGCAGGTTTCATCCCGCTTGTATAGACATGATGGCAGAGGAGGCCAAGCGACTCGAGCACTTCTACTGTCATAATTGTTCCTCCCAAGATCAGAAGTTGCAGAATTCTCATGTTCCTTCAAGGCATGGAGACACAAAAGTAATCACACTAACCTTACTGCATGCTATTTATCATCTCTGCTCTCCAGATGATAACTTTTTTTGGTGTCTGTCTGTTGCATTACTTGAATTTGATATTTTTTGCATGACTGGTTAAACAAAAATGCAATTTTCGTTATTGATGATTTTGACATGCATTTTTGATCTAACTTTGCAAAAGTCTGAACGTCATGGCTAATAATTATCAACAGAAAGATCTAAGCGAGGCATTTCTACAATGTGGTCTCATTAGTTTAATGAGTCATTGGTTCCACCTTGTGTCTTACGGGTGGAATAGTGCCACGGTCCTGCGGACTGAGAGAGAATTCTATATCGCAACTTTACCTCTTCACCCTATTGGATTCTAGTATTGCACTTCCTTGGCACAAGATTATCTGGCTTATTCTTCTTTTCCCTATAATAACATGGTTGCACTGTAGGCTTTATTGTTCCCATCAAGGATAAGTGCACTAGTGAGAAGTAAATCCAGTTAGAGCTCTACAGCTAATAACGTTTTTATTGGTAAAAGTAGAAAATAAGTTAAAATTATTTTGAATTTTATTATTATTGGTAAGAGTTATTCTTTGTCTAATACATTCCAAAAGATTACCTCATTAGTAACTTCTACCGAGGCTGGACCAAACTTGATAGTAATGTTTTTGGAAACTGGAGTAGGTCATTATTGACAGTGCAAGCTATTGAAGATCATCTGTAGATATCTTGCAAAACATTTTTGTGCTGCAGTTCTGCTTGATACAACATATTGTCGGTTGATAACTTAGAATGAATAAGGCAATGCCTTCCTGGATATTTCCGAACGGACGTCCCGCATATCCTCTCCAACCCCCAACCCAAAATCAGTTGTTGCTTTGTTTGGAGTAGTGTAGTATGCATTTCGAAGCTTAAGAGATGTTTAATTGCATAATGTGTTGAGTTTTGCAGGTGGAGACAAAACGGCGTAGGAGGTGATCCTTGTGACGTAGGAGAAACTGTAAATCTCGGTCAGGAAGATACAAACAAACACGGAGGCAATGACGGCTCATCAGAAGCAATAAGATTTGTGAGCTGATGTGAGCGAGGGGGAACTCATTTAGAGGCTCTTCCGATCTCATTTGTGTCTATATATAGCTTGAAAGACAGCTAGTCACTGTGTCTCCTTGTTTCGGCCGAGGATGTGTTTGGTTGTCTGTAATTATGTAATTCAGGATTCTGCCTCGTTTATGTACCTTGCTTTCCAGGGTTTGCGTTTTTAGTGTCCTAACTTAATTCCTAACTTATATAAAGCCAGTAGTTGAAGAGGTCGTTGATCCGTGTATCTGACTTTTTTTGTGAATTGTGATCTATGTCGATGCTAGGGTTTGGTGAAATGGAAGATCGGAAGAGCAGTTTCATCTGCTCATATTGTTATGCAAATGGACACCTATACTGGTAACTGTAGAAACAGTACAGGTAGCTAAACTAAAAATCCGACGGGGGCTGGCTTGTGTTGTTGATTTATTTGGAATTTCGGATCAGATGATCTAACAAAAAGGAGAGCCAAAACTAGGAGGAAGGCTTGAAAAATTGATTGGGTTAAGAGAGGGAGGTGCAACTGCTTGAAGCCGTATTCGAGGATGATCAAAAAGGAATTCCGTTGCCGGGACTCGAGCGAGTCCCCGGGTCTCTCGGGGGAAAGCCGAGTATGAGTATCCTCACCAACTAGACGACGGCGGATCTTGTGATTCGTTACTCAAGCTAACTTGGGGGGCATTTCTCTTCCGATCTTAACGCTTTTTTTTATAATACAAATTATTCGTTTTCTGACAATTGCAAAGACGGCGTCAAAAAATTGCATTGGGGTTTGAAATTTTTAATTTTTTTATTGCAAATAGTGGCTTTTCAGCCCTCTAGTCAACACACAGCGGCTGCTTTTGTCATTAAAAAAAATGGATGGCCTGCTTTTCAAACCAAAAAAAAGACACATGTCAATTTTTGATTGATTTTCAATCAAATAATAACTAATGTTTATAACACTACATATTATAAATGATACCAAACGGATTTATAAATAAGGGGTAATGTGAATTCTTTCAGATTTGATTCAACTTCAGTACCACGATTCTGTAGGTTTCCATGGCATCAATAAAAATATCGTAACATTTTTCCCTTTCTTGTAACACATTTATCCATTTGTTTGAGGGATAGTACCGTTGGCTTCTTTTGAAATGAGAAAAACTGGTAATACTAACACATAAGTACATCAGTGTGATACTAGGAAAGCTATAAAAAGATCATTAGTTGTTAAATTCGGTGTACAAGGCTAGAGTAGTAATTGACAATCACACATGATACAGTTCGGCTAAGAAGTCTTACCTATCTCCTACTAAAGAGCCTCACTGCTTTTGTTAGATTTACACCACGTGAGCGGTAAAGCTCCTTAGCAGAAGCAGGAGCCTTATCTATCTCAATAATTTTCACACATTATATATTTAACCATATATTGAGAATAAATGTCTACCATACTCTCTTACTGTACTAAAATGAAATTTCTTAACCTATAATATAAAATCCAGACACGCGAATAGCACCATGCATTCCAATTGTGTTCCAAGCATAGCGTTGGGTTTTGGATGAGTTCATGTTGTGAGTTGTGATGAACTTCTACAAGGAGCAAGACAAACAATAAGTTGTTCCATTTTATATGGTGTGTTGAGCGGTGAACCTTGATATTGATAAAGTATACAGATTTTTCTTGTCAAAAGTTTCTCATAAACAATTCTAATTATTAAAACACTTTAAGTGGTTACACTTTTATAAAGTTTTCACGGTAGTTGATATCAATAGATTGTTTGCCTAAAGATCATTTATTTCTATTGATTTATAAGATGAAGAGTGATAGAGGGGTATAACTGGTGTCGGTAATTGATGCGCACTACATGTCATCATACTCCGAGACTAAGACTGAAATACTTTGGAGCAACTTCATGATTTTGTTACTAAAGTTTTCCTTAGTTGCACAGTTTGTAGGAAAAACTGAGTACCAAAGTTGTCAGGTTTGAATTTGCCATCTGGGTCGATTGAGTGAACTTCAAGAGAATGCAAAGGAAAACCTCAATAATGTGTCACTTCTATTTCAACTCCAACATAAAAATTAATTAAATTACTTCTAAATTAGTCAATATTATTTAAAATTTGCGAAGAAAATCTCTCTTTCTGGCGAGCTCGCTTGCCTAATCAAGGTTAGCGATCAGACTTGTGTTACCACATTTTTTTTAATGCCCGTAACTCATATAATGTATATAGTTCATGTGATTTTAATATTTTGTTAACGTCTGACAGCAGACTTAACACACTCGCAAAGATACACGCCAATTGTGATAACTAATGCTTAGTTTTTTACACGCGGCGCACATATTTGGGCACCACGTATTGAGTTTGGCAGTGACAAGAGAATTGGACTGATGGTTCATGAGCCGAATTGACACAACACATTTAGTTGACGCGCTAACTAGAGAAATTCTGAAATATTTATTTCATTAAAATATATATGTAACTCGTGTTGAAGAGGAATTGGACCGAAAAGGGCAAACACCTTAATTTAGGGTAGTTTGACGGTGGATGTCCGATTGTGGTGATGTGAATTTGTAATTATTTTATTTATTTATTTACTTAACTATTTTTCATTCCAATAATTTAACTTTTTTCCCCTCTCTTGGGAGTTAACCTGTTCAATAAATATTAAATAGTCCTCTCATACACAAAATCCATTCTCTCTGCCGAATTCCAGAATCCGTTTTTTGCAAGAAATTCATTGGAGAATTCTTTGTTGTTTTTCATCATTTGTATTACATTAGAAATTGTTCTCGTATTTTGTATTCCCTTTCTGATTTCTAAGCCCTGAAATTATGTGTGCTCGAAGTCAGAAGCGGATACTGAACATGTGTTTATCTGATGGGTAATTCAAAAATCGAAACGAATGGAGTGTTTTGGTTCCCACTGGCAACAAAACATGAGCGAAAATGGTAACGATCGGAAGAGCACACGTCTGAATTAAATGGTAATTAGCGGAAATTTGATAGAGAAGAGAAATTAATGGCATTTATACGCGCAGATAGAGCTGGTTACGTGAAGCAGACTTCTTTTGTGACAACTCAAATCAAGCAATACGTAGCGAATTCTCAACCTCTCAAGCGCATAGTGTGGCAGTTTTCGTTTACACGAAATGGGGAACACCCTGCAAAAGCTTCGCCAAAATTCAGAACCAACCCCCAAAAACCCAGCTGAACAACGTTACCAAGAACAGGAAGAAGAAGAAGGTGAAATCAGACCAGAAAATGAGAGTAATTCTTTACCAACCTTCACATGCGAAATCTGCATCGAGCCCATGTTATTACAGGTGAAGAAATTCAAGAACGGTGACAAATGCGTTCACCCATTTTGCACCGACTGCATGATCAAGTACATCCGGGTGAAGCTCGAGGACGATAATGACGGAACCATCCAATGCCCTGCTTTAAACTGCACCGAATTTTTGGAACCCGTCTTGTGTCAATCTGTCATCAGTCCGGAACTGTTCGTCCGGTGGTGTGATGTGCTCTGTGAGTCGGCTTTGTTGGATTTAGACAGATGTTTTTGCCCCAACGTTGATTGTGACGCCTTGATTGTGAATGAGTGTGGTGGGAATGTGAGGAAATCAAAGTGTCCGAATTGCAAGAATTTGTTCTGTTTTAAGTGTAAAAGGGTTTGTCATACTCGGTTTACCTGCGAGAAGAATCAAGAAACATGGAATGTGAATGAAGTGGCATTCTGGAGGCTCGTGGAGCGTAAGAAATGGAAGCGGTGCACCCGGTGTATGCATTTTGTCGAACACGTTGCGGGCTGTCCATTATCAGATGCAGGTAATGAATTGTTCATGCTTTTACATGTTATTTGATTTGTAGAATTACATGTATGTTTTTCTTGAATTCTGGTGGTTTGTTTTAAGGAAAGTATCTCAGATCTTACTAAGGCATAAAAGTTTAGGCCCTAAAAAATGTTCTATTGCTTGATCAATTGTGGAACTCGGGCCTCGAATATTTCGATCCCTTGATCTTGAGTTGGCTGTTTAGCTATCATGGGAACTAGACAGTAGTGAACTATAAGAAGCTAGATCAAGTTTGGTGCTTTTGTTCGATATATACTGTCAAGTTCTGTCTACCAAACATACCCGAGTGAGTGTCTTAACTTCGTCTGTCGATGAAGACACTACTGTGAATTGCAGTGTTAATTATAAAGGGAAAGATATATTCATTTATGCTAGAGACATTGTGTTTTTCTTTGTCAAGTTATTTCAGGGCAGTCCATCTTTGTAAAGACTTCTACTTAAAGCCTGAAGGTTAATGTTTGAGACATTCATCTGCACATTCATGGAATTCGATAATCTTGTATGCTTTTGACAGTGGAAATGTAAAAGTGGCACATTGTATGAAGTGGATTCATATGTCTGAAATTTCCCGCAATACTTGAGAAATGTTCATGTGCTTAAGGGACCCGTCTTTTGGTCGTCTGGCAAGTGATAAATGTGCAGTCAGTCTTGTTTTGACATAGACTCTTTCAGATCTCTGGTTAAGCGACATGGATTTTGCCAAGTTTCTGCTTGTTTATTGACACATTTTGCTCATATTTCTTCTTTGTAAGTGTGAAAGTTTTGCACTTGGAACTTAATTTTAAAGGCATTCTCAGATTAGTGGATCTTGTTAATCTATTTAGGCTTTATCGTGCGATGGGTTAAAGGAAATTCACAAACAAGTGTGCGTTGAATTCATATTTTAAAATTTTAAAAATTATTTACCAGTCTTTGAGAATTGTTCCTCTGCCTACATTTCATCATTTGGTTGTCTGGAAACATGTTTCTTTATCGATTCCCACTTAAGCCAAATGGATATTTGCAAGTTTCTGCTTATTTATAGAGTAAGTTTCTAAAATTTCGAAGCTAAGTTAACTAGCATATCTGACTTCTTTTTAATGTGGTGGTTAGTCATAGAATAAACATGTATTTTGGTCCTTCGAGGAAATATAAGTTGTGAGTTCCTGCAAGATCTTATGCAACTAGAGTGAATTTTGTCTTCCAAAATCAAACCGAGCTCAAATCACATAGTTTCTCAAAACTAACCAAATTTCCACTCATGCAAAGTTGTCTGTGATTTCACTTGGATTTATTTGCTCTTATTCTCAAAAATCTTGGTTGATAGGTTTATTGTCATTTTCTAGTCTTCCATATTCTTGTTTCAGTTCATGTTTGCTAGCACGGTCATGGCTTCTCCTGTTTCACATCTACTAAGCCTTTGGTACGGCAAACATGTTGATGATCTGAACTACTTCGGTCTCGACTCTCGCATTGAATGCAGATGTGGAATCCGTTTCTGCTACAATTGTGTAAGACAGTCTTGCCAGTGTCTCTGTGGCTCGACTTTTAGGGCTTTGGTGGCTGTAGGGAAAGCTTACTTTCTGGGATTATTCTGATATGTGGACTCCTTTCCATGATCTGGGCTTGGAGAATGTGGAAGTAATAGACATTTAACAGCTTACATATATTTCCGAAGATACCAAAAAATTAAGCAGGTTTGCTTTGTACAGCTTTGTGAAGTGGCAACAAAAGGATTGTTATCTTCACCACAACCTTATCTGAATCTACATTTACTGTATTGTAATGACTTCCCTAGTAGAGTTTGGCCCTGCTAACTTCTATTGAAGTGAAATTATTACATTATTATTTTTGTACATATAATATAGTGTGGACGTGCATACCAGGCGATGCTTGTTAGCTTCCATGCCTGTCTCGGGAGCGAACTGAGTGAAGCCGAGAGTTGTCCCCTCTTCCTCTCACTTTCATTACCTTTATATGAACGTTGTGTCGTCAAAGCCTTGCTGCCTCGGCCTATCTTGGTCAGTTTGCCTTACTGGTTCATTAATAGGTGAAATTCTTTTTGCAATTTGGCAAGTTTTGGTAGGAGTTTCTAATTTATTCTAACTGATATAATAATAATAATAATAATAATAATAATAATAATAATAATAATAATAATAATAATAAACCAAACTGTGTGGTAAAGAATACGATCTAATTTATTATCATTGCAAATATTATGAGTCGTGATCTCAAATTTCACATGAGGTGTCACATAGATCAATTGGAGACCCAACTCTACTTATATTTTTAATGAAAAGAGCGACAGATCTCAAATGTCATGTTAGGTGTCATATAGGTTACTTGCATACTCAAAACTCAACTTGACTTACATTTTTAGCAACATGAATTATGGTCTCAAACTTCATGTAAATAGGAGCGGGGCCAGCACACCAAACTACTCCTAACCGGACTGAGCTGGACCGATTTTTTTGCCTACCCAAACATATAAACCCAAACATATAATTTTTTTTTTATTTTTATTTTTTTGGCCTTAAGCATCAGTCCAATTTGGGCCTAGCCAGGGACAAAGGAAGACCTCCCTTAGTTTTGCCCCTGATCATGCAATTAAGGTGCCGCAAAGTTTACTTATAGACTCAACTCGACTTGTGCAGTTTAACAAGAACTATTCAATGTCCAAGTAATAATGAATTAAATAAAAAAATACAAGCAACTATTTTTTTTTTAAATATTACAAAGAGATTGTAAGAGAGATTAGAGTGAAATCGAACCTTTGATTAAGTCGTGGGAAGTTTACTTGCATGTTATCAAGCTAAGCATCCTCTATGCATAATGTGGATTAGGGATGTTGTGGAAGAGAGATGGAGAAGATAATTTTGCTTGAAGTAGAATGAAATGACGTAAAAAAAAAAAAGAAAAAAAGAAAAAACAGTCAATTAAGTGTCAAATGTCAATGTCTAAGGGCATAATGTTGCCAGATGACGGATGTGGTGTGCCATGATGTGACATGTTAAATGGTACGCATCTGACATGCCACATAAACGTCTAACGGCATAATACGACTAGATATCTGACTGTAGGATCATCATTTTCATAAAAGAGTAGTAGAAAGTATGGAGATGAGATGAGTGCGGAGTGTTTGGCAGTAGAAAAAGTGTAGGAAATGGTGATAAAAAAGTATGTAAAAATGATAGAAAACAAGGTAAATAAGAGAAAAGTGATAGGAGAAAAAAGAAAAAAATTAAAAGAAAATGAAAAACATATCAACTCAACTTATATATTTTTTTCTTTTATTGTTCTCTCTTCATAAATGAATAATGTTCACAAACTTTGCATTATTATGCTCTTAAAAAAAAGTCTTGGCAAACCCTAGTTTTGGAATCATGGGTGAAAAAAATATAAAAAATAAAAAAACTCGAAAACAAATTGACGTTATAGCTAACACAACTTGGTAGAGAATGACCCCCTAAAAAACAACCAAACGATCGGTCCTTCAACAAATTAACTTCTACCACGTGTCAAATTACCATTTGCCAGAGCTTACCTCCGCCTCCAAGCAATCTGACCAGGGGATAATACATACACCCCCTTGTATCTCTATATATATTCTCCCACTCACTCGCGTCCCTCATAATACGCCACAGGAGTCCATGGCTGCACGCTTCTCCTTTCTCTTCCTCACTTCTGTCCTTCTTACGTCGTCGTTTTTGCTATTCGTCTTCGCCGGCGATGACGCCGAGATCGCCGTCGACTTCCTTACTGACGATCAGCCCGACGATCTTTTGATTCGTCAAGTTGTTGACGATGACAATTTGTTGAACGTCGCTCACCGCTTTACGGTATTCAAGCGGAGGTTCGGGAAGGCGTACGCCACCAAGGAGGAGCACGATTACAGGTTTTCGGTTTTCAAGGCTAACCTACGCCGGGCAAGGAATCACCAGAAGCTTGACCCTTCCGCTGTTCACGGAATCACGCAGTTCTCTGATCTCACCCCGATGGAGTTCCGCCATAAGTTCCTCGGCGTCAACCGGCGCCTCCGCCTTCCTGCTGACGCCAATAAGGCTCCGGTTCTGCCGACTGATGTCTCTCCCGAAAGAATTTGACTGGAGAGAACATGGGGCAGTCACGCCTGTCAAGAATCAGGTCCGTTCACTGGATTTACACGCCACTTCTGTTAATTGTTTGTGGTAAATAAACCTTGTTCAATGTGGTCTTATTTAAAATTTTTAGTCAGAAATATTTTGTTATTGCCAAAGGGGGAAGAACTATGATTTTTACGAGTTAAAGTTATCAAAACGGTGCAGAAAATTGGGGTAGTTATCTGTTGCTAATCTGTAAATTAGGGATAGATATTGAAAATAAGGACATCAAGAGCCTTGCTTTGATGCTTACGATTGATTATATTTGGAGTTTGGACTTCTTCAGATGTTTTCTTTATTACGTGGATGTGAATCTAATTGGGGAGTCGAATAAATGGATATATTTTAGGGTTCATGCGGGTCATGCTGGTCATTCAGCACAACAGGGGCATTGGAAGGTGCCAACTTTCTTGCGACAGGGAAGCTTGTCAGCCTCAGTGAGCAACAACTCGTCGATTGTGATCATGAGGTTCTAATTTTAACTTTATGCATATTAGTTTGTTTTATCCGTCGACGGAAAGCACGATAGTTTTAACACTCAGAGCATGCCCTAGGGAGCTTTATTTGGAGCTTGTTATGCACTAGTCTTTTGCTCTGATACTATATAAGAGCACTACTATCCACTATCCAGAGAGGGTACGTAGACTATAAATTACACGAGACATTCTTAATTAATTGAATTGAGTGGTGGGAGAAATATACATGACCCTTACCTTAAGGATGGTGCATCTGCTTAGAAGCTATTTGTTGTCAGGCAAAAGATCTGTGCATTATTTAATATGAAATTCTACATTCTATGGGAGGCTACTCTGTTCAATTAGTAAATATCGGTTTAAAATCGATTGCTTAATGATGTAATTATTTGATCGAGGATTAGTGACAATGTATTAGTAACCAAGAGAAATTCCCGACAAACATCAAATTCCGTAAAAAATCATTAAGAGGGTTTAAAATCAGTGTCTAATTTGATCAAGATTTAGTGATAACAGATTAGTAGCCGAGAGAAATTTCCAACAGACATCAAATTCCGCTGGAAACTAAAGTAAGCTGCCAATTTCTCACAACTCTTTCCGGTCGGAATTGGTCGTTTCCGATGAATTTTGTACCGTTGCTAACAAAAAATCGGCCAGTAAATCTGAAATTATAGTTGTAGTGGGAAGGATTCAAAACTTTAGTCCTGCATAATCTATAAACACCCTCTTGGATTTACTTGGAAGTATGATTATATTGGCGGTAGGATATGTGACACTTATATCAGTCATTTTCCAAACCATAATATTACTATATATGCAGTGCGATCCAGAGGAACCCGGTTCATGTGACTCAGGATGCAATGGTGGATTAATGAATAGCGCGTTTGAGTACACACTTAAATCTGGTGGACTCATGCGAGAAGAAGATTATCCTTATACTGGCACAGATCGTGGAAGCTGTAAATTTGACAAAAGCAAGGTTGCCGCAAAGGTTGCTAACTTCAGTGCTGTCTCCCTTGATGAAGATCAAATTGCTGCAAATCTCGTCAAGAATGGCCCTCTTGCAGGTATGATATGGCTTCTTCAACTTGCTCATTTTCATTAAACAATTTGACCAGTTAAAGGAGTCTCGTTTGATACAGTTAGGCAGTATCATGACTAATAGTTCACTTGTCATTCACTTGATGCAGTGGCTGTCAATGCCGCATATATGCAGACATACATTGGGGGAGTTTCATGCCCGTACATATGCTCAAAACGGTTGGATCATGGGGTATTGTTAGTCGGATATGGTTCGGCAGGCTATGCGCCAATCCGGCTGAAAGAGAAGCCATACTGGATCATCAAGAACTCTTGGGGAGAAAACTGGGGAGAGAAAGGATACTACAAAATCTGCAGGGGACATAATGTTTGTGGAGTGGATTCCATGGTTTCAACTGTTGCAGCTGTTAGCACCACACAGTAGAGAAACATCAATTGTAACTTATATGGGATTTTCATGTTGACTCTGTACATATAACAACTGCAAACTCCCATAATTCTAATTTCCACAATATGTTGCACTTTCAAGACGAATTCAATATTTGCACTTTTGAGCACGTTTCATTGGCTACTGATCTCCTTATTCTGTATTTTCATTATCTTTTAACTGCACTAACATTCCTTAATTTGTGTTCATTATTGCAATTAGTTTCATTTGATTCTTTACCTCGTTTCATTTGCTAACGTAACTTGTTTAAAAAGTCTGCAAGAAAAAGCTGTCATTTGGTCCTAATAAATAATATTAAACAAGATTTAAGAAAAATAACAAGTAGCCCAAAAGTTCAAAAGGCCAATTTTTCTAAGGTGGATCAAGTTCTATAGAGCCTCGCCTCCACTTGCTCCCAAGTTGGCAAGAAATATGACCCACTTATTACCAGTCAGCCAAACTATTCCCCCTCCCAGCCCCACCACCCTCCCCCCAATAATAATAATAATAATAATAATAATAATAATAATAATAAAGAAAAAAAAGGCTATTACATTTATCGTTTCAAGACCAGAGTTTCCTTGTTCACTAGTTCCCCTTTGCACTAAAAGTCTACTGAAGTATAGATGCCCTTTTATTTTTATTTATTTTTATTTTTTATCATTTTCTAAATTCTTAACTGTGTGTACCCGACTTGTGGAATTTCCAAAAAAAAAAAAAAAAAAAAAACAGCCTTAGATTTATTTTTGGCCAACCAAGCAGCACCAAAATCGGGTCTACAGTATGAGGGAAGTGCTTCCTTTGGAGCTTCAGCCAATGCAAGTCTAGTCTAACCTAAGTGATCTCTATATTCAACCTGTTACATTAAGATAAAAAACTTTAAGAGGATAAATTAAATACAAATTACATTAAGGCAACTTATTGGTGTATACCAAATGCAATTAAAAAAAAAAAAAAAAAAAAGAACCTGTTGGATTTTGATTATCTTATACATCTGCTATTTGCAACCACAATACAATATTAGCAACTGCATAATTTGCTATTTTGTATATAGAAAGCAGATCAAATTTACGCAGCGTTCCTTGGTAGAGCAAACTAATTTCCTTTAATAGAAACATCTTTCTAGAAGTAGTAATCTTCTTAACCAAAATAACTTACTTGAAGCAGTCTTTACTTCCATGGACTTTTGACCATTAATATTGAGAAAAAAAATACATAAACTAAATAAATTAGACTAAAGCACTCTGGAAACTTAATTTAGCCAAGAAAGGAAATAAGATTGATAAATAAATGAAAAATGCCACTTTCAGAAATATCCGTGAGTTTCTCGCAGAGAGTCTGGTTTTCCTCACTCTGCTTGTTTATTAATGAAGGAATTGAGCCAAATAAATAGGGGTCTTTCACCTGCCCATATAACTGGACCTGAGCCCATCAACTGTAACCCAAATGCAACCGAAGAAGTATACCCAGTATGCATTGGCATTTTCCTAAAATAAAGAAAAAGAAAAGGGGAAAAAAGGCCCCGATTTTCAGAGAAAACAAACCCTCCCTAAAGTCGAATCCCAGACTGCCAAACCACTAGCCACCATCGTCCCGCCGGTGAATAACGCTGGAGAGAATGTAAAAATCAAGCTCCCTCAAGTATTACTGCAAGGAATGTGAAATGGTAAAGTCATTTGTTTCCACCAAATATGTCAAAAGTAAATAATTGCTGGCAGAGAATTCCTGCATGGCAAATTAATGCATGGCAAATGGCACAAGTGTGGCAGCCTTCAGTGGAGAATTTGTGTATGAATAATATTAATACAAGAAAACTTCATGGGAATGCATTTATAGAAGAAACAGACCACCATGAAACCGTGGCTCCCGGTTGAAATTTCATGCTGTAAATTAAATGCAATGCAGTGGAATTTCCCTATAAATAGGGCAAGAATTCGGCAGATGAATTCATCCAATTTTTGAGTGTCATTTCTCCATTGAGTGGTGAGCTTGAGTGATACAAATAGTAGAGAGAAAATAGTAGAGAGACTGATAATATTTTGAGAGAAAATATTGTTTCTCCTGTAAGTTTCCTACTTTGTTTCTCCTATTACAAGAGGGATTAAATATTGTTATCTCCTTGTTAAAAGAGAGAAGGTTGTAATTCTTCTACACTTGCCTGTGGTTTTTACCCCATCTTAAATTAGGGGTTTTCCACGTTAAATTCTTGTGTTAATTTTATTTCTAGTTTTTCTCAATGTCACTTTAGCTGTGATCGGCCATATCTTGTTGAAATAGCCTAACAATGGTATCAGAGCTTTTGGTTGGCGAGATACTATTCACGAATAAAATTATTTTAAACGTGATATAGTATAAGTTGGTTCTATCAAGAGTTCGTGATAAAAGCAATGGTGGCAAGGTTCGAGATTGAGAAGTTCAATGGGAGTAATTTCTCATTGTGGAAATTAAAAATGAAAGCTATCTTGAGGAAGGATAATTGTTTAGCAGCGATTGATACAAGACCAGATGACATCACTGATGAAAAGTGGAAGGAGATGGATGATAATGCTGTTGGAGATTTGCACCTAGCATTATCAGATTTAGTTTTATCAAGTGTTGCGGAGAAGAAGATGGCCAAGGAGATATGGGATACTCTGACGAAATTGTACGAAGCCAAATCACTTCACTACAAGATTTTCCTAAGGAGGAGACTCTACACTCTTCGAATGGTAGAACCGGCATTTGTAACTAATCACATCAATACACTTAATACCCTATTTTCTTAGCTTACAATGCTGGGATTCACAGTCGAGGATGCTGAACGTGTTGAGATCCTACTTCAAAGTTTGCCTTATTCATATGATCAAACTCGTTATAAATTTGACCAACAATGTTACAAGTCTTGTCTATGACACTGTTGCATCAGCTATTATTGAAGAAGAACAGAGGCGCAAAAATAAGGAAGACAGACAAGCGTCGCTCACAGCAAGTTGAGGCTTTATCAATAACGAGAGGAAGATCAATGGAACGTAGCCCCAGTGGGAGTTACAATCAAGGCAGGTCAAAGTAAAAAAGCAGGAAGAACATTAAATGCTATAGTTGTGGCAAGAAAGGGCACATGAAAAAGGAATGTTGGCGTAATAAGAAGAGAGTAGATGATAAAGCTCTTGAGATGTCAAATTCTCAGGGTTTGGTTGCAAGTACCACAGATAGTTGCGAAGTTCTTTGCAGTGAAGCAACTGCTGTTGAAAGCAGAAAACGGTTTCTGACATCTGGCTGATGGATTCAGCAGCTACATGGCATATGACCTCTCAACGAGAATGGTTTCACAAATATGAACCTATCTCTGGAGGGTCTATGCACGTGGGGACGATTATCCTTTGGAGATCGTTGGCATTGGTACCGTTAAGATAAAGGTGCACGATGATACAATTCGCACTATCCAAGAGGTACGACATGTGAAGGGTTTGAAGAAAAATCTATTGTCAGTTGGACAATTAGATGATCTCGGGTGTAAGTCCCATACTGAAAATGAGATCATGAGAATTGTCGGAGGGGCGCTAGTTGTTATGAAGGTAGAAAAGATCGCTACAAATTTATACATGCTTAATGGAGAGACAATTCAAGAAGCAGATGTATCTATTGCATCAACAGGTCAAGAAAAAGAGTCAACAATGATGTGGCATCTCAAGTTAGGCCATATGTCAGAAGGAGGACTGAAATTTCTCTTCGACTGGAAATTACTTCCTGGGCTTAAGTCAGTGAATCTACCATTTTGCGAGCACTGTATCATGCGCAAGCAGCACATATTAAAGTTCAGCATATCTACAACTATGAGCAATGACATTCTATCTTTAGTTCATTTTGATGTTTGGGAATCACCAGTTTTATCACTCAGAGGAGCAAATTATTTTGTTTCATTTATTGATGATTACTCGAGGAAATCTTGGGTGTATCCAATCAAGCACAAGATGTATTTGCTGTATTCAAAATATTTAAAGCGCAAGTAGAGCTTGAAACTGGAAAGCGGATCAAGTATTTGAGGATAGATAATGGAGGAGAGTACACATGCAAAGATTTTCGTGGATTTTGTGAACAAGAAGGTATCAAAAGGCAGTTCACTGTTGCACATACTTCACAACAAAACGGAGTGGCAGAGCGGATGAATAGAACACTATTAGAGAGAACCAGAGCTATGTTAGGAACTGCAGGTCTAGCCAAGTCATTTTGGGTAGAAGCAGTTAGCACCGCTTGTTATGTCACTAATCGGTCTCCATCAACAGCTATTGGGTTTAAAACACCAATGGAAATGTGGAGTGGGAAGCCAGCTGATTATTCTTCTCTCCATATATTTAGATGTCCTACATACGCGACGTATCACACCCAGGAAAGGACAAAGCTAGATCCAAAGTCCAAGAAATGCATATTCTTGGGATATGCTGATGGTGTTAAGGGATATCGCCTGTGGGTCCCACTACCCACAAGGTTACCATCAGCAGGGATGTTATCTTCACAGAAGATAAAGTGCAAAATGAAGGAAATGATGGCACTTCAAAGGATGATACAAAGACTACATCAATTCAAGTGGAAAATATTGAAGAACCAGAAGGTTCAAATACTTCTGAAGCGGCACCAGAGCATGATGAACAAGAACCAGTAGATAATCGAGTATTACGAAAGTCAACTCGTGAGAAGAGGCAGCCAGCTAGGTACTCAGATTATATTATGGAGGGCAATATTGCATTTTGTCTTCTAACAAAAGATGGAGAGCCATCAACTTTTCAAGAAGCCATAAACAGTTCAAATTCGGTTTTATGGATGGCAGCTATACAAGAGGAAATTGAGGCCCTTTATAAGAATAAAACACGGGAACTTGTACCATTACCACAAGGTAGAAAAGCCATTGGAAACAAATGGGTCCATAAGATCAAACGAGATGGCAATGATCAAGTGGAATGGTATCGTGCACAACTGGTGGTCAAAGGATATGCTCAGAAAGAAGGAATTGACTTCAATGAGATATTTTCTCCTGTTGTTCGACTCACAACGGTCAAAGTAGTCATGGCGTTGTGTGCTACATTTGACTAACACTTGGAGCAGTTGGATGTCAAAAATGCATTTCTTCATGGAGAACTTGAAGAGGAAATTTATATGCTCCAACCAGAAGGTTTTTTTGAAGAAAGAAAAGAGAACTTGGTTTGCAGGTTGACCAAATCTCTGTATGGTCTAAAACAGGTGCCAAGATGTTGGTACATGAGATTTGATTCCTTCATTATTGGCCTTGATTACAACAGACTTAGCTCAGACCATTGTGCATACTACAAAAGGTTTGAAGGTGATAATGACTTCATTATCTTTCTGTTGTATGTAAACGACATGTTGGTAGTATACCCCAACAAAGATCGTGTCCAAAAATTAAAGGCCCAGTTAGCTAGGGAGTTTGACATGAAGGATCTGGGACCAGTAAACAAGATTCTAGGGATGCAAATTCACCGAGACAGAAAAGATAAGAAGATTTGGCTTTTTCAGAAGAATTTCTTGAGAAAAGTCTTGCGGAGCTTCAATATGCAAGATTGTAAGTCAATTTCTACCCCTTTTCTTGTCAATTACAAATTATCCTCAAGTATGAGCCCTAGCAATGAAGCACAGAGGATGGAAATGTCTCGAGTACTGTATACATCAGCAGTGGGAAGCTTAATGTTCACTATGGTATGTACTAGACCAGACATTACACAAGCAGTGGGAGTAGTGAGTCGGTACATGGCAAATCCTGGTAGAGAGCATTGGAATGCTGTTAAAAGGATTATGAGATACATCAGAGGAACTTCAGACGTTGCATTATGTTATGGAGGATTAGATATAACTATCAGAGGATATGTTGATTCAGATTTGGCAGGAGATCTCGATAAAAGAAAATCAACTACCGGCTATGTGTTTACATTTGCAGGAGGAGCAGTAAGTGGTGGTGTAGTGGTGGAAAACGGTGGTGTAGACATGTTAAAGATACACACCAAGGAGAACCTAGCAGATGCAAGGACGAAACCAATCAACACTGACAAGTTCGTGTGGTGTAGATCCTGTTATGGTCTAGCGGAGACGTAAGCAGCATGAGAACAGATCGGAAGAGCACAAAGGATCAGGTTATCGTCAAATTGACTTTAAGTGGGAGAATGTGAAATGGTAAAGTCATTTGTTTCCACCAAATATGTCAAAAGTAAATAATGGATGGCAGAGAATTCTTGCATGGCAAATTAATGCATGGTAAACAATTGTGGAAAATGGCATCTAGTATGGCAGCCTTCGGTGGAGAATTTGTGCATGGATAATATCAATACAAGAAAACTTCATGGGAACGCATTAATGGAAGAGACAGCCCACCATGAAACTGTGGCTCCCGGTTGAAATTTCATGCTGTAAATTAAATGCAATGCGGTGGAATTTCCCTATAAATAGAGTAAGAATTCGGCAGATGAATTCATCTCATTTTTGAATGTCATTTCTCCATTGAGTGATGAGCTTGAGTGATACAAATGGTAGAGAGAAAATAGTAGAGAGGCTGATAATATTTTGAGAGAAAATATTGTTTCTCCTGTGAGTTTCCTACTTTGTTTCTTCTATTACAAGAGGGATTAAATATTCTTATCTCCTTGTTAATAGAGAGAAGGTTGTAATTCTTCTACTATAGTGGAATTCTTCTACACTTGCCCGTGGTTTTTACCCCATCTTAAATCAGGGGTTTTCCACATTAAATCCTTGTGTTAATTTTATTTCCAGTTTTTCTCAATTTCATTTTAGCTGTGATCGGCCATATCACGTTGAAATAGCCTAACAAGGAATGTAAAAAATCAGGAGATTCAACCAACCCACCACCCACTGTGCTCTTCGCTCCTATGAAGCTCTAGCAGCCCTTTCTATCGCTGTACCAATTACCGAAGGAGAAACTGGTCGGCAGCTACCCTATCCCTTAAAAACAAGCAATCACTCAACCTGCTGAAAAGCTTCCCTTGCCGCCAAGAGAGAAGTGGGCTGGGAGGGTTGGAACACTGAATTTTTTTTTTTTTTTGGGAAAAGGGGTGGGGGTCTAGAAAAAAGGGTTTATTGATGTGGGGCCTACAACTACGGGCGTAGGGTAGGGGATAGTTTGGCTGATTCTCAGTAGATGGGTCATATTTCTTGCCAATTGGAAGCAAGTTGTCACGCCCCGCATGTGATGCGTTGGTTGAGACAGCACGCGGGAGAAGCCAAGACTCACGAGGGGTGAGCGAGACGACAGCGAGGGACGCACGCGGGTATAACTGAAGAAGGAATCGACGTGAATGAGCTGCACAATAGAGGACGTGTTGGCATGGCCGAGAGGGACGGCCACAAGGAAGACAACAGTAGACGAGGCCGAGGCGCATAGAGTGTGTGGGACGACATCAAGGAAAGCACGCGGGCATGGCCCAAGTAAAAATGGGCGAGAGAGGGACCGTCAAGTGCCCAACATAGGACGTGGGCCCTTAGCCGAGAAGGTCAGCCAAGAGGAAGGAAGCACGCAGGTATCGCCGAGGAGCACAAGGGGTGTGAGATGGCATCAAGGGAGGCACGTGTGCTAGGCTGAGGTAGAACTGGACGGCTGGTGCCGTATGTCAGGGGAGTGTTGCAGGACCATAGTGTGGAGCTGACCATATTGGACTAGAATGGTGTAGAATGTTCTGGCAGAGAACGCCTCAGAATTTTGGCTAAGTATTGGGGCCGAATTTTGGAGGTTTCTAGTCGTGGAGATTAGCGGTCAAAAACAACGACTACAGAGCTGGCCGTACAAGTGGACAGATGACGGCTGTACAGCTAGGGCGCAAGCTGGCCTAAAGGGATGGCCGTGCAAGTGCAAGCTGTTGAAAAGGTCCAGAACGATAGCAGGCTGGAAGCTAGAACGACAGCTTCAACGTTGCTGGAAAAGCCCAGAATGGCAACTGCTGAGTTGCTGGAAAGGTCCAGAACGTCGGCTACAAGTTGTTGAAGATGAAGCCTACACCAGTGGACGCACAGCTAGGCCGAAATGTTGCTGGCAAGGGGCTGGAACATGCTAGAAGACTGCTGGCAGGTAGGCTGCTTGGCCAAAAATGGATGCATACCTCGGCCGATGAGTTTTGTGATGGTTTGCCTATAAATAAGGGATGAACCCCATTGTAAATACCTAAGTGAGAAGTACTCCAAGCAAAGAGTAGTACAAGTGGTAGAGAGTTAGAGAGATATACAAGAGTGATACATTTGTATGAGGTCGAGTTTCATTCTTGTAAACGGTTTTATTGTGGTAATAAAACTTTCTAGTATTTTTCAAAACTCGTTTCTACTTGCTTACTTCTGTTCTCTATCATATTTGTTACATGATTGCGGCCTTTGACCTTGAAAAGTTAGAGGGACGTATTGAACATCGTGTGAAACGATGGGTGCAAGCTGACTTAGCATCGTTTCTGTGTGTGGCAGAACACTAAGCCTGTACGGTGTCGGTTAACATATAAGAGCCGTAAACTAGCCCATGACAAAGCGGAAGGTAAGGCTCCGTATAAGCTAATTTTCTAAGAAAACAGGACAGTCTATATGAGAGTATGATCTATCTTCTTAAAAAAAATTGGTATATTTGCCCATGCTAATAGAATATCTATCCGATCTCATCATAATTGAAGAAACAAAGATGATGTCAATAAGCATGATTATTACAGAAAAATCTTAAAAATGATTTCCCGCCATCGGTGATGAGATTATCCTACTAAAAGCACACATGGTGATATATCATATGTGCATTGTCCTACCGTGAAACAATCCACATATAGATTGTCCAATAGTATCCCGCCACTTCTACGTTTGGCAGGAGATCGAGACTAACACAAATCTTCTACAACATTTTAAGAATCTATTATAGTTATATTTTAGTATTAGGAATTTAATTTAGTTCATTTTAGTATTAGGAATTTAATCTAGTATATTTTAGTATTAGGAATTTAATTTAGGTACGAAAAAATGTTAATAGGGATATAACACAATAAAAAAATGAAATGTTGGGGGTCCAATGTGACCAAAAAGATTGAGGATAAAATTATATAAAAACTAAAATATTGGGGATAATAAGAATAAAGAATCAAGAGTATAATAGTTAGTTTAATAGTGGTTAATGTTGAATATTGATAGGTTGGGAATAAAAAATGACTTTGGGGATATAATACGATAATAAATAAAAAGTTAGGGAGCTAGTAAGCACAAAAAAAAAAAAAAGGAATGAGGACAAAATTGATATAAAGTTAAAAAGTTAGGAACTTAGAATGAAAATTACTGTTATTTTGAAAGAGTTAAGGTAGTTAATAGTTATTAATAGATCACGTCTCTAACTTTTATTTCTCCTTCTATAGGTCTTCAACATTTTAAGAAACCCCCGTCAAAGTCCCAGATAATGGGAATCATCCATTTCCCACATTAAGTTGGGGGCATTTTTGGTAAAATACAAAAAAAATATTTTAATTTAAAAAAAATGGGCAGAGGAAGACTTCCCGTTTTGGCTGCTAGAAATGATAGCCCTGGCAGTCTTTTGGAAAGACTCTCCCCCTGTGCTGCCAGCATTGGTAGACAAAAGAGGGGAGTTAGATCTTTGATTCTATACCTAGATAGGTATATGAAATATATAAACTCTTTGAAGGGTAAATTTAGTTGGTAACTATATTGGAGATAAGATGATACTACAAGAGACGCATAATAAAATGATTGATAGAATTCTTATATTGGGTTTATATGTAATTTTTGGGTATTAACAAATTAAAATTTGTAGGGATCTTTTGAGAAAATCTATCAACTCTTGGTGATTTTAATTGATGAGGAGATGCAATAGTAAGGTATATAGATTGCCATGAGAAATGATTGTAAATATTGATATTAGTTACTAATCATTTATATAATTAGGATTGTATTGTGGTTAAGTTAAAAAAAATTCTAAACTCGTGTGAGATTTGGATTATATATGGCATTTAAGCATGTGTATGTGAGTGGGAGATTGACAAAGACATATGACAAAAAGCATGATAATACGGAAATGGGATAATGTTGATAAATTTAGGAAACTAGAAGATTATGTACTTTGGGGATCTTTTAAAATATTTGACTTATCATAAAAATAAGAATATTAATATGAAAAATACGATTACGTATAAGATTGATGAATATGTAGCATTGATTTTCATAATGACATTGATGACGTATGTACCACTTTGGGTTAAATATGAATTTTACAGTCATATCAACTACATAAGGGAATATTCAAGTAGTTATGGTGATTCAAGTATATACATACATCTTTAGGGACATATAGTGATATTAAAGAAAATGTAATATCATTTGAGGATTTCTTTTTTTTTTTCTTGAAGTACAATTACAATCCGCATCATGACAGTACAAGTGCATATAGATATATATCCTTCTGAAACACAGCGCATATAAATCAACAATAGATATCAAACTCCTATAAAGGAGACTACAAACTACATATAAAATGTAGACCTCTACGTCCGAGGGCCTCAACCTTAGCCCCCTAACTAAATAGACTAAGGCTTCATTGGCTCATTTGAGGATTTCATAGTTAATATCTTTTATTAGATAAGGAATGAAAATATCATAAGAAATCACTAAATTACCTTTGTAATTATTTTGGGTGTTAGTAACGAAATGAGATACTTCTGATATAAGAATATGGAAAATTTTGAGACTTTAAGAGACGAGTTAAATATATAATTCAATATAATAATTGACATCGAAATAGGCGATAAATCATATTCATCATCTATGAATAGTAATACTTTGATATTTGGATTTTTGGTTATTAGCCGTGAGAATCTCAATAGGAAACATTTAGAGTACAAGACGACTCATAATAAGAACATATTGAGATGAAACTTTGGATTCATAACACCAGTGCTCTAAGGAAAGGAGAATTTTATTGAAATACTTGTCATAGCAACCATAGCAATTTATTAAATACATGATTTGCAAATAGCAATATCTTAATGCTTGGCTTTCAAATTATTAGATATTAAATTCTTAGCACAAAGTATCAAGAACATATGACAATATACGAGAACAAGAATATTCTTGAGATAAGATTTAAAACGTGATATAAGTTTTTTAAGAGGAGGAATATGCTATTGAGAAACTTATTATAGTAACTATAACTATATGAATGAAGAGCGTTTGAAATAGTACGAGCATTTAGAGCATGAAATCTTTTATATATATATATATATATATATATTAAAGTAGGATAGTGGTCATATGCAGTTTTTCCCGTCAAAATCACTATCCTACTTTTATATACTTCTTTTATTTTATTTTCTATTTTTGTAATAATAATAATAATACTTATCTATTAGTTACAACTACTATTTTATTTTACTAGTTTTTTGATGCACGGGAAGAATAATTCAAAATAGTCCAACTTATTATAAGGACTTAGGAAATTAGATAGCCGCACATGTTAAAAAAAAATTAAAAAACTTGATATTGTAGTATGTATAATATATTTTTGTTTAAGAAGAAAAGTACATAAATGGATAGTTCTTTCTTTTTAATTTTATTTTTAAAATTTTTAATTATTAATAATTATATATATTTTTTGTAAGCGTAGTTATATTTTGTTTTAATTGTTTGATATGATATAAATAAGTAATTCATAAAAATCAACAATTATATTAACTTTATTTGTGTGCTCAGACCTATGTAGCATGATGATATTTTAATCAACTTTTAAAACCTTAAATAAATCTCCTCTTGATTTCTGGATTTTCATGAGAATGAAAGTAAGATTTAAAAAAATAAATATCAGATAATTGAAGGTATATTTATGAAGATAAGATAGAATTATGAAGATAAGATAACTCAAAAATTTTAAAGATAATTCAAATCGAAAATTATTTTAAAAATGGATATAAAATGTATTTACTACACCGATTACTACTTTTGAAAACAAAAATACCAACTTATCCCTAATTCTAGGAAAAATGGCGGAAAAACTGTGGTAAAATTGTATCACAGCTCTTTTCATTTAATTAATATATAGATTTTATAATAATATATAAAAATTTATATATTTTTTCATTTCATATTTAATATGCTATTTGTTATCTATTAATTTTTATTATATCTATTCTGTTAGTTTTTAGGTTATTTTCAAATATTTAATATTTCTTTAAAATTCTAGCAGTTGATAAAGAAATTTCAAGTATTTGGTTATTATGACTTTTTCTCATTTCGATTAAGCGCCTACTCATGATATTGAGGATATAATAATAAAGTAAAATTATATCTGCTTCAAAACTTTTACTTTAATTCAATACGATAAACCACACGTCATAAAACTTAAGGCTTTATGTTAAATACATTACTTAATTTATTATTTCTTATTTTTTTGGGACCTGTATTGGTAAAAATTGAAGTTGAGACGATATAATAATAATAATATTTGATGATAATGATTTGAAACAAAAATAAAATATTCTTTTAATTCTTTTTAGAGCGTAAAATAGTTAAAAATTAATGTTATGGGTGAATAGTAAACCATATAGAATTTATCTTTTATTGTAATATTACTTTCCTTGAGTCTTTTGTAATAGAAGACTATATACTTTAGATTTTTTAGAATGGATTTAGTGAATAGTTATTTCTTTAGAGAATATATGACATTGTATGAGGAAATGCAAAATATAATTTTTCTAAGAATATATAGTGGAGAATGAATGTGGAAAAGAATTTATTCTGATAAATCAATATTATTCACACCCTATTGAATAAGTATGTATGTGTAGGGTACTTTTAGAGTTGTATAAATTTTGTATGCTTTCTTTTCCATAGTTTTTTAGTTTTCATACTCAACATGAAATTAATTTTGTAAAATTTCCTCATTCTCATTTTATTAATTAATAGTATTATTATTATATGAATGGCAATCTAATTAGTTTTGTGTCAAGCGAAAATCTTGTATGTTTCAATTTGATTTTCTTTATGTATATTAGTAACATATATAGCGAGTATGAAACAAAATTATAATAATTTAGTTTTTCAAATTACCATACATTTTTTAGCTAATTATTCTATTATGTGCAAAGCACGAGTATACAGCTAGTTTCTTTAAGGGGAGGAAGATTTGTAACACCCCAAATTTAAAAGTATTAGTTTTGTCATTTTATGGGACATGTGAAAATTTAATAGAATTTAAATTTAAATTATAGTTCGTGATACCTCTACTAGCGATTGAGAGTTTTAAAAGTTGTTAACTTTATAATATCGTAGCTTTTAATAAATAGTTTTAGAATTCATAAGTATCATTAAAAAGTGTTTTATTAAATGTTCATGTGGCTAGTAAGAATTCGTTAAAAGAACATTATTTGACATACCAAATATTAATTCGGCATGTGAGTTGGTAAAAAGGGAAAAGAAGAAAAGGCAAAAAATATAAAATAAAATAATATATATAGGTTGCTGTCGTTTAAATTAAAAAAAAAGGGTTCATGACTATAAATCAGGGCCAAAATAAACAAGAATTTATTTACAGCTCCCGAGTTAAATCAAGTGGGGTCTTTAGAAAATTTGACAGGGTGCACCACTCTTGTAAAAATGGGGGCACGCATCTTCTCTTTAGGGATAGGGCTGGGCAACGGTCAAATCGGGTCAGGTTTAGACCCAACCCAAACCCAACCCGACATCTAATCGGGTTAGAGGTTTGGAAACTGAGCCGACCCGGCTCTGTTCCAAAACCCAAGTCAACCCGACTCAACTCGGGTTGACTTGGGTTGGCGGGTTGGGCCTGCTTGGAGCTAGCCCAAGAAACCAACAAGGTCCAATTAGTATTTTTTAAAGAATAAAGGCCCAAATTTGTGAAATCGGCCCATGTGCTGCAAAAACATCTTTCAGTCTATCTTTTAACCTAATTTTTTTACGTTTCTTTCTTCTAAGTTCAAGAGTTTCTTTCTTCTTTTGCTTTGTTCTGAGTTTTAACTCAAATTCAAAGAAAACATCAAAGAAGAGAACAAGCAAATGAGCAATAAGTAGGGCGACGAGGGTAGCAGGAACGGTGGCAGCAACGCGGCATGGATGGCGACAGTGGCAGCAGCAATGCGACATGGATGGCGACGGCGGTAGTATTGAAGGATGGAGAAGGAATTGAATTTGGGCATATCTAGGGTTCTTGAGACTTGAGATTATTCAAGCCTTTTGTGTGAAATTGAAATAGTGAATTGTCAAAAGGAAAATAAATTAGCAAAGAATCAAAACGGTTTTTGTGATCTCCAGCCTGTAAAACAACTAGGGTCTGGATTTGGTATTAAAGTAGACCATTTCTTGAATTAAAAGGCTCCAGGGCTCCAGTTGACCAAGCCTGAAAAGGGAAATATACAGATAAGCGAGTTAGTCGGGTTAACCCGACGTAGTCTTCCGATCTGTTAAACGGGTTGACTCAGGTTGCACTGAGTCAACCTGGGACTCGACTCGACCTGGTCGGGTCCTCATCTCTTTCACTCGCAACCGACCCGGTTGCTACAGTAACCCCCGACCTGACCTGTTTTAGGTCGGTTGAATCAGGTTTGTCGGTTTTCCAAATTGGACTCCCAGCCCTATTTAGGGGTGTCCCCCTCCCTTTCAAATATATTTTTCTTTTTTTTTTTTTGGAGAGAGGGGCGCTCCTCCTCTCTTTGATAGGTGCGTCCCCACCCCCATATTAAGTCTTATGAGGGTGAGCTTCTACATTTATATGGTGTACCCTATGTTTTACCTACTACATCGTTCGGGCGTGATTTTAATGGCGGAACAAATGACCTTTCTATCATGCTTTTAACATGATATTTGGTATGTCAAACACTATTCTTTTAATGAATTCTTAGTAGCCACGTGAATTTTTAATAAAACTGTTTATTAGAAGTTACGATATTATAAAGTTAACGGCTTTTAAAACTCTCAATCGCTACTAGAGGTATCACGGACTATAATTTAAAGTTAAATTCTATTAAATTTTAACATATCTCGTAAAATGATAAAAGTAATACTTTTAAATTTGGGGCGTTACAGTATTTTTTTAGTACGTTTTGCTAGTCATTCCAGAATCTTCATATGGATTGATTGTGAAATTGCATCACAATTGCATAGATAAAAATGATTATGTGCGGTTGATTTAGGGTTAGAAATTGAAACTCTATAGATGGAAATATTGAATCAAAATGCAAGAAAAAAAAAGTCAGGAAGGATTGAAGAAGATTGGAACAAAAAGAAGGAAAGTTTCAGTACTAGATATGGGAGAGAAACAAAATGATATTTAATTTAAGAAGATAATAAGATGGTTGCGGTAAAATAGGAAGGTTACCGCAATGTAGCTATATCTGTAGACACCACGTAAAAGAAGCCAGAAAATTACGGTGCGTATAGTTACAACTACTTTTGATTTACGGATATATAGATATAGACTACTCTTTAATAATAAGTAAAACTACAAAATATCTACATAGTTGAAAATTAAACCATTTAGAATTATTTTAGAGTTCTCTCCCACTTGTATTAGAAAGCTTATAGTTTCAAGAAATGTATGGCTATTACGTAATTAGAATTCCTTTATAAAACTAGACTAGATTCATCATACGGTGGTTTCTAATATTGACACACAAGTACCTAAGAATAACAATAGAGTGATGGGTGTTTATTTTTTATGGAGTCACATCATGAATCCGGTTTTTTAAGAAAACCTAATTCTTTCTAGTTCCATAGAAATTTTTCTAAAACATTGTGAGTCCCGCTATTTGTATGTGTAATAATTCAGGCAATCGTTTATAAAATAAAGTAAATGCATATGGGTGAGATCGTGAATTTACCCCTATTTTATAAAAAACTACTTGAATGATGACCTACAAATAGTATTTTCCTTTGTGGTTCCAAATTGTGCCCATTTGACATGTAATCTGACTATTTTTTATTGGGTAAGGAGCCTGATTCGGCTCCATAGAAAAACTGCCTTAAGTTTTATTTTATATGCAAGGGCATTGTGTTTAGGAGAAAAGTGAGGGAAAAAGATGAAGGGGAAAAAAAGAAAGCGTAGTAATGTGCTAATATTATGTCATACACATGGGAATAATAACAGAATTTAAACAATAAAACTTGATGACAAACAATTCAAATACTTAATCTGCATCAAAAATTTATTTTCTAAGAAACAAATTTAAAAAAAAAAGTCATAATCTTTAAGAACAAATAGTAGAATTAACATTTACATTCATCATTATCCATCTCATACTCTCCAGAAGACCAAACATCAGAAAAAAGGACAAATTAAAAAGGTGGATAATCATAAACAAAACAACATATGTTTAAAACATATGTTTAAAAGAGTAAAATGACAAATAAATAAAATACAAAACATGTAAGATGGTAAAAAAATAATAATAATAAATAAAGGGAGATCATGAGTGACATCAAAGTCTAGAAGACTATAAAATGATAGACATTATTGAGAGGAGAAAAAAATTAGTATTGATAGTAAGATAAAATAAGACATGGTTTCAAATTATAAATCATTATCTAATATAATTCTGAATACAAAATAAATAGCATAAATAGTTACAACCATTAGCAAATATAATAGGCAAAAAACATAAATGAAAAAAATTAAGAGAAGACATGGAAATGAAAATAAAGCATCCAAAGGGAGCAACTACAAGGACAATTACGAAAAAGGTAACAACCTAAAGTTAATCGACAAATAAATATTGAAACTGTATCCAAACAAATAATGATCAAGTAAATGTTAAAATACAATTCCCTGCATATTGCAAATCTAATTCCCTTGTTTACACTAGTAACACTGGCATACTTGCAATTAAATAATAAAAAGCCACTGTATAAATAAAATTAAGAAAAGAAAAAAAAAAGGTTTCCAATCAATGGCGAATCAAAAAAAAAAAAAAAGTATGAATACTTGATTGGGAACTTAGTCTTCTCGTTGGGTTCTTGCCATAGATTGTGGAAAAAATCTGTTAAGAATTGTGTGTTTTTAAAATTAAAAAAAAAAAGACGGCCAACTAATATATTCCATCAAATAAACATAAGTGGCTGCAGTCATATCCTTTGAGCATGGAGTGAATTTTCAATTGCATGGCATTTAAAACGCCATAATTACCTTAACTTCGTAAAATAAAAAATTGCTTGTCATTTGTTAACGCGCTTATATTTGAACTTCTCAATTGCAAATCATGAGAGAATTTGAAGTCATTAATTATATTGTTAGCCATTCCAAAATTAGAGCTTGTTTGATCTTATTTATTTGAGGAATTTATAGTAAGGAGAGAGGCAAAGTGCGTATTGAAAATGTAAAAAATGTGTGAAATATATGGCTGTAATTGAACAGTTTTTAAATCAAATGTCAAATCAGTGGTACGTAAATTTATAAATTGAGAGAATAAAAATGATCAAACAAGCTATTATTAGTTAACGCTGCAATATGCATCACACATTGAACAATTAGATTTTAGACGCATTGAAAAATTAGATTTTGGAAACTAACCAAGCTGGTCCATCGTGAAAACTCATTCTTAGTACCATCACCCCACCCCAACAATGCAAGTTGATTCACCATTGTTGAGGCAAAAATCTCATATCCAGGAACTATCAAATAGCACTAACATAAAAAGTATATTAGTTCTCATTAAGATAGAGAAGTAAGCAAAAAAAAAAAAAAAAAAAAAATTGAATATTAAAGCAATAGCAATCACATGCATAACTAAATGTCCACTCTTCTAAAATATTTATGCTATACTTTAGTAAAGGTTGAAACCAAAAACTATTTAAAGGGAAATAGATTAGGTGTGCCGTTCCGAAAGTTTACACCTATCAGGGGAAAGAATCAATGAAACATGCACAGAGTGAGGCATTTGGAGTCTCATAGCCTGAATTGGAGTGAAAATATATACTTCTCTATTAGCTTATCCACTATACTAAACGAAATTACTTGCAAAAGGCATCTTCCTAATCCCTGTAACCAATGGGAGTCAATGAAACACCCAAGGCCACACTACCTCAAGGAATAAGGACAAACAAGGGAAGCGGAGGCTCGACATAGAGTTAATGGGCATGATCATATGAGAAATAAACAATTAAGAGAGACAATAATTTCTAAATCACTATTATCCAATACAGAGATAGAAAATTCAAATAATCAATAGCTCAAATCAAAACATCCATCTTTAACCATTCAAAATTTCCATCACATGTTTAATAATCAACAGAATGAAAAGCAATGAGTATAAGTATTTTTTTAAAAAATGAATAATAATAATCTATATATATATATATAATAAGAGTAAGGTGTTTGGCAAACTTTTTCCTTCCAATTGTCTAGCGTTGTAAGATAATTGGTGATGTCATATAATGAGATTTTTGTTAAAAAAAAATTCATTTTCTATTTTTTCCATTGATATTTTATTATTTCTACTCAAGTTGAGCGAATTACTAGCATATTTTCCGGCCTTTTCGTTTTTTGATTCTTCAATCTTGAAATTTTTTATTAAAAATCTTTTAATCTCGATCCGATTCAATCCAATTCTTGAATTTTAATTTTTTTTATTTTTATTCTTTTGGTGAAGTTTTTCCTAACACAGCCTAATACTCTCGCTCTCTCTCTCCCTCTCCCTCTCTCTCTCTCTCTCTCTCTCTCTCACACTCAGTGCCTCTAAATCTTCTCAATTCAATATGCTTCCAATTTTCTTTTTCATCAACATCAGAATATATGAAGAGATAAAGCCAGTTTATGAATTTAAAGCTTAAGTGATTTCAAGTTTACAATCATTTGGATGAGTAGATCATTTATATTATTGTATAGTGAAAAACGAACACAGTATGACAATTATGTCAAATTTTGTATTTCGAAAAAGAAAAATACTTCTTTCCTATTGTTGTCAAATGTTGGCCTTTCGAAAGAGAAAATTGAATCTTTTCTATTACATATATATGTCTTAGATCTACAAGGAGAACATTCTATCTATCATGTTTGTTACCACCGTGACTAGCTGATGGATTGGACCTGATGGATTGGAACAAATGGATGATCAGCCATTGAAGAATAATTTTAGACCTTTTCTTAATCCTTTTAATACTCTTACATTGTTACAAATTTGAAAAAAATCGTTTATATATTGTAAAGATATTCTACCATTGCTGCAAATTTGAAAATTTGGTTTTATGTATTAGAAAGATATTGTTTTCTATGGCTTGCCAAATAAAGGAATTTATAAATCATTTTATGTATGACTTCACTTATTGACAAGATATCAAAACTTGGGAAATAAACAAGTACAAATACTCAATTATTAGTTGATTATTAGATTTTTTTCACCCGTACATTGCACGGGTAGAGTTATAGTATACATTTATATCAAAATTGACATGTGACTGTGGACATTGTTTTATAAATAAAGTATAATATACCAGTTGCATTGTATAAAATTAAGAATTGATGTGCGAATTACAATTTACCATGAAATATTTGTAGTAAAATGTATGAGCTCATAATTCTGGTCTCCTCCAAACTTGTTGAGACATTAACACATTCAACCTATATAAAGTTGTAATAATTAACAGTCAAATAATTAGAGATGACAATTTGATCCATCAATCTATAAACCCATCGAGACATGCCTCTAATATGATTGACTCGTCACACATAATCGGGGCAAAAGAATGGGTATGAGGTAATATTATCTGACCCGCCGTAGGTCCAAGGCGAGTGTGAGTCAGCTTGGACCCACACCATAGACCCCGTGACCCACCAAGCATTTTTTTATTTTTAATAAATTTATTTAAAAAAAATGTGTAGAAATTATTAGAGATGACAATTTGACTAATCGGCCATTAAATCCTTGGCCCATTATTTTTATTTTTTTATTATATTATTTTTTTGAAAGGATTTTTTTATTAAATTGAAAGAGTCATGTTATTATATTAGTTAATATTGGAAACTTTAGAATTCTAAATAAAGGTTTTATTTTATTCTACGTTCATTAATTAATAATGCGTTGTACATAACATTAATTGAAAGGGGAAAAAAATTCACGAGTCCTTTTGTGGGTCATGGTAGCGTCCCAACCCGTCCCATGATCCGACTTGTCTTGACCCGCCATATGAATTCGTAGGTTTGAGGTGGGTCTGGGTGATTTCAAGACTCATGAACCCGGGTCCAGAGTATGGCTAACGCTCTTCCGATCTCTACAAATAATCATATCACAATCAAATATTACAACAATAAGTTTAGTCTCTCACTCATGCGTTGTATGGAAAGATTAATTTTCAAAAAATTTTAATAATAATGAATAATAAAATATTAGACAAATACACATTATCAGATTTGCATTGCAAAAATAATAAATATACAGTTCTAATTTAGTATTTGACTCATTAAATTAATATTCTATTAATATTCTATTAATAGTTATCTGTTTATGTACTCAATTAGTACTTTATTATATTTCACTTTTAAATCATCTAACTTATTTAATATTATTAGTTAACAGTCGAATACTATGTACCAGGCTAGTATATACCTGTTTAGATAAAAATTTTCATACTCATAAGAAAGTACTCTCTCGACGTATCCTTTCTATGAGTAAAATTTAAAATTGATAGTTATAATTAAAATGTTAAATAAAGATATATTTGTAGAGAAATGCAAGTTAGAGTTTTTAATATAAAGAGGGCTATATATGTGGGACATTCTAAAGAGGAAAATAATATCAGATAATGGCAAAGGAGGTGTTAATTTTTCTTTTTTGTGTAGTTAATTTTCTTCTTGTGGATTTCTTGTCCCTCTGTTCACAAAATTTTAGCTAAAATTTATTATTATCTTCGGCAAATAAAAATATCGTTCAATCAGTAAATAGTCAATGTTTCATATAAAAAAATTCATTACATAAATTGCAAAAAACAATAAATAGGCACAATAATAGTTAAATCAAATGAAATAATAACATAAATTCAGTCGATATTTTGAAGGCTTCACATCTATGGAGAAAAAAGACTAAAAAATATATTATTACATCCTCAACAACTTAATCGTTGCACTATAAATGATATAGAAACAAAGATTAAAAAAATAGTCACAAAGTTTTTCAAGTTAGATCATAGATGTCAACAAAATAAATTTTAATCATATATTATTATAATATAATTACATTATGTGTCTTTAGTTATTGGCGTGATGCAAATAAATAGATTCTTATTGCAAAAAAAAAGAAGAATAAATATATCAATTGATATGCTCCAAGTTATTCTGAACTAAGTTTTCAGTTGTAATATAAGTTATTTGAAATAGGTTTTTAAGTTATTTTGAAATAAATTTTGATTTTGATATTATCGAGGACTCTGTAAAGGAAATTTTGAAAATCAAATAAACATAAATAATAAATAAATAAATAAATAGAGATAATACCAGACAATTAGTTTATAATACGCTCATTTTCGAATAATTCAATAACCGAAAGAATATTTCTAGAAAATACTAATTCATAAGAAATTGAACTAATAAATACTGATTATATATAAATACTAAAAAAATAGAAATGAGGAAACTAAAATAAAAAAAGGAATATACAAAACTAATAAGCTAATAAAAATTATTTAAAACTCGTGATGAATATCCAAATAAGAAAAATTTAAATTTTAAAACTTGAAAAATAAAACAAATTGAAAACCAATATCATGATGATGTCAGCAAAAGAGCGGAAAAATTACAGTTGAAAATCCAAATTTAATTGAAAACTATTGTATTATATATTATTATATGATATGATATGATATGATGATTCATGTTGTTATTCGTATTTTTTTTGCGATATTCCCATCTATTTGGCCAATTCATTTTTATTCGGTTTTTTCATTAATAAATTAAAATATCAAATTTGAAACACTAATTCCAAAACAAACCTTAATCCCTCTTAATTCGTTTATTTATCATCTACGTCGTGTGTGTTGATGAGTTTATTGTTATTTGAACATTCCTTTGCATTTTACATTTTTTAAAATTTTTTTAATTAGTTTTATTAGAATTTCTGAAAATGTGACAGGTGACGGGTATTTTTTTACCTACGCAACCTAAACCACCTTTCCTCATACCTGATTCAAATGGGGAGGGCGAAATGTATGGAGTGGGGTTGGCAGAAATATGGCAGGGTACAGAGGAGGCGTATTTGACTAGAACTTGTTATGTTGTCATTTTGACTGTGAAGATTCATTCCATTTTTAAATTAATAGAATGTGATGTCCGTCCTATCTCATTTTTTGCTCTTTAATTTCTAGATTAATTCAGTTTGAATATTTATTCCCTTATTATGGGAAAAGCGTCACTTCTTTCCCAAATACCTCCATATCTGATATCACTTTAATTGAATTGTATGATGGCTGAAGATTTGGATTTAGTGTAAAATGCTATACTTGGGTTTGTAATGACTTAATAAGTTAAGTGTGTGTAAATTATAACAAATTTTTCTATTTGAATTCTCCTCACATTTCATCTTTTCAAAAACTATACGTAAAAATGTTTACAACAAATATTTTTTATGTTATTCGACTGATGTTTCACCTTTTATGATCTATTATGGAATCTCTTATATTCTTTGGTTAACCTTAATTATAAAGATGACAAATTTAAATTTAATAATATTATATATTTGTTATTGAACTTATATTTTTGAATGTATTGAATGATAGTACTAGATTTTTCTATTGTTGTATATGTACGTGAGATTAGATATAAGAATATAAATTGTCTTTTAAACGATCTTGAATTTCATAATTACTATCAATTGATCGTATTGTTTCAATTAATGCACACTTATGGTTTTATATTTTCTATAGATGTGCAAATATTTCAGATTTATTATAAAACTATCTAATTGTATATTTTAATAAGTTTTTCTCCCTAAAATGCACGGGTAGTTTAATCAGCAATCATAATAATGATAATGAGAGTTTATAAGCTAATAGGCTCTTTTACCAATTGGAAAAATATTACGTTTAGAAAGCAATATGCCACCTATTACCATAGTTTCCCTAATGCAAGTCGTGCACCATAAATTTCATAACAAAAGAATAAACAGTATATTGTTTCAGTCAAACATATTTATATCAACAATTTAAGTTTCATACATAATAAGTTCCCATCATTGTTTTTCTGACATAATTTGAGACTTGAACAAATTAAAGAAATATGAAGTACCTCACATCATCCCAATGGTATTTGCTAAAATTGAAGAATCCATACGAACAAGGTGACAAAGTTGAGACAGATCTAGAAAAGAGAGCAAAAGCAACAAAGGTAAAGCATCTAGTGGCTCCACTGTACAACACCTAAGAGAATCCGCCAATTCGGTAGTAGAAATAACAGTGCCTTTGCAGCCGCCAGTCCAATCTATATATTAATTAAATCAAAAGAGCTTGCGGTACAATTTTACTGCAATTTTCTAGCCACTTTTCTTAAATGTAGAGATAATTTGGTCTTTTTGTTTTCAAATACAGTAATCAGTGCGGTAAATGATTTGTATATAGTATAGAAGGATTTTTTTTTTTTAAATTTCTACTCGATTTATCTCCCAAATTTTTGAGTTATCTTATTTTTATAATTTTATCTTATCTTTATGATTCTATCTTTAAGTTATCTTGTATCATTTTTTCAAATTTTCCTTTCATTCCCATGAAAATTCGGTAATTAAGATAATTCCTTCCGTGATTTCGAATGGATTGTTCCTAGATTTTCTCTTTTTTATTCGAGAGTTCGATAGTTGATTAAGATACTATTATACCACCGGGTCTTGACGTGCATAAACAAAATTAATAGTTGATACTTTTTATGAATTGATTATTTATATCATATGAAAGACTAAAATAAAATGTACAACTATATTTAAACAAATATATTATATTATACTACAATATTAAGTTTTCACCTTTTTTACATGTGTCGGCATCCAATATCTTAAATTCTTATAATAAGTTAGATTATTTTGAATTATTTTTCCCATGTGTTGCAGGGTGAAATGCTAGTATACAATGATTCCACTATTCCCACTATCACCAGCCCGTCTCTCACGGTTCAGTCCATCTTCGTGGTCTGCATCAACTAAGTACAATAATACCTCTAAAACTTGATATACCTCCAAAGAAAATAATCCAAGTAAAAATAAAAATTTACCTTTGAATTATTTCTAGCAAATCATGTAGTTGCGTTTCCGCCTCATAAACCGTTGTCATCAATGAATCCGGGGGCTTGAGTGTGATTGAGACATGAAATACATTGGCAGATATACCAAGGCAAACACGACCTCAAAAATTAAGAAAGGAATCGAATGAGTACAATTTTCAAAAAGGAAATTTCAATCGCCAAGTGAATAACAAATGGAAAAAATGATTAAGGAAAAAATATAATAAAAGAAGTATCGCTTCTCATATTCTCGGCCATTTCAAACTCCAATTGAAGATTATCCATTCAATCACCAAACAGATTTATGGGAAATGAGAGAAATAGATGGTGACGGAAATAATTCAGGAAAAGATATGAGGATGAATACATAAATCAGATAAAAGAATTAAAAAAATGAAAATAAACACAAGTAACATCATCAGTGTTGTCAGCACAATCCTTATAGTACTAAACTAATGGCTGGAAAAACCATGCAAAATAAGCTTCTCTTATTATTAATATATAGATTACTGTCTAGTACCGTTGCGACACTAAACATTTGAGTTTAAACATTCCTAGGGTCAAATATGATTAAATTAGCATTATTTGACCCCACAAATAAACAAAAATAATGTTGATGGAAAACTATCCGACCTCAGTTGTGAATGAATATTTTGAGTTATTTTTCATAAAATATGGAGACTTTAGTTAATAGATTTATGTAGGATGCCCATTATGGTTTGGATTGTGAAAATTAGCTTAAAATGTTGTTCCCATTATGTAGTTATAATTGAGTAGTTGTCAAATCAAATGTCAAATCAGCGGTAGGTGAAATTATAATTAGAAAAAATAATGAGAATCAAACCACATGAATAATTAAAATAAGTCGTATGTTATTTTTATTTACTCACTATATAAGCACTAAAATGTACTCACTTATTAACACAGTCTGGCTATAGAAACAAATCGAGCTCTGAGTTCAGAGCTCGATCTCTAATCACATACCGCCACCTTATGCAATATCCTGCAAAAATTTAACAATGAATTAAGCAATATGATAATTGTTTTAACAATAATTGAATAATTACTTGGATTACATTGTAAGAACACTTAAATTTCATTGAAAGATTGAAAATATTGTTACTTAGATAACACATAAGGTAAGAATGAGGGTAGTAACTAGTATGATACAAAATACAACAACTTAATCGTAAAACCACATTAAGTATGAGGATTTCTTGAGCAATAAATGAGTGGACAATAGATTGGCCACATCACCCTTTAAACACATGGCGCTAATTTTGCCAAATTCTAAGGCACTTGTTATTCTTCTAGTTTGTGGATACCAAATGCTATTTAAAAACAATTTACTTCTAACAAGTATAAAAAAACGCAAAAGCTAAGGAAATCCACGAAACATTCTATTGATGTCAAATTCAGCTTCGACTCAACAAACAAGATTTATATTCGCGGGAAATTTATATTTGACTCGAATTATGCAGTTAATGTGTAAAGGAAAAAATGTTAGCAATAAATGGAAGATAGTAAATGTGCTAAAGATAAGAAGAATGAAATTTTTGGATTCCCCCATTTTCTCAGTTTCATTTTCCTCTATTTATAATACCAGTTTGCCAGTTGCATATGGGCAATGATTACATGCATTTAATACTGGGCCCACACGAATGGCCTATGGGTTATATCAATTGGGATTTGACCTTTACTTTTTGACTAATGACTACTTAAGTCATGTGTGGGGTCGGTAGCCATCACTTTTGCATTCAATGCGAAAGTCCTATCAACCGTAAGCGATAAGGTCCCTCACGTAGGTTCCCAGACATGTGCTTAGCTAGAATGCTTGTTAGGTCACGGAGTTAGGTTGGGGCAATGTGAGCTCGTTAGCGTAGCGCCTTGGCGTCCTGAACCACGAGAATTTAAGAATGGAGATTTGCTTTTGAGGTGCTAAAATGGGCTCTTTAGATCTTTTGGTCGTTTGGTTATTAGCCTATTAAGTTGGATGAAGCGCTCGGAGCTGGCTCCCAAGACTTTACAACCAGTGACCGTTGTTGATCTTTGACCCTTGCTGATCTCTGCGACCTCGTGGCTACAAAATTTCCCATCAATGTTGTTGTTTCCGATCCTCAGAGTTAGCGGCCTTAAAGTTTTGCTAATAATTCCCTTCAAACATTTTACCGCTCGAAATTAGACTCTTTGAATTTCGAAACAGTTGAGATGGCGTACTTAGCCACGTATCACTCTTCTAGTAGAGTGGCGTGTTTCATAGACTTAAAAAGGCAGTAATCATTAATTTGATTGTTGCCCTTACGCTTCCCAAAGCACCACGCGGCCGTCGCGTTATACCCAACCTTATTTATACTCTTTCCCTCGCTCCCATTTTCACTTTCATCTCCTACTTACTTCGCAAAAAGGCTTTCATCTTCAAGGGTTTCTCGCTTTCAAAGGTAATCTTTCTCTTTAATTTTTGGGATTTCTTTGGGTAGCCTTGGGTTAGCAAAATGGCGACTGGTGGAAGGAAAGTCTCCTAAGCAAGCACTAGCTGGTCTAGTGAAGAAGGGGAGGAGCTGGAAGTCTAGGAGGAGGAGAGAGTACGAGAGAGAAGAGGAGGAAATGGAGACAAGCTCTAGTGGGCGTCCTCTGGCAGCGGTAGTGTTAGAGAAAGACCTGTCATGGTCAGCCATAGATATCCCTTCGTAGGTGGAGGAAGGGGATTTGAGTATCGTTCGTCGTTGGTACCGTATACCAGGTGATGTACCACTATGGCTCCCTTATGAAGGGGAAAGGGCCCATAATCCTCTAAGGAGATGTGTGGCCGCAAGTACGAAGATGTTCCAGGCCGGGTTCAAGGTTTCTCTTCCCAGACCTGTGACCCAGTTGTTGTAGTTCTGGGGAGTTGTCCTCTCGCAGATTCCACCAATAGGGTGAAAGACCATAATAGGTCTTTGCTTTGTGGCAGTGTAAGGGCTAGGGATTTCCCAGCCCTGAGGATTTAGGCTCCTATTACTCGTTGAAATCCTCTCTCTCTCTAGAGAGAAAGGTTGGTTCAATGTGATCGCTCACCCAAAATCAGAGCCCAACGCTTCTGGGGCAATCTGGTGAAGGGTATACCAGACTCAGTCCCAGGGTGGAAGGAGAGATAGTTCTGGGTAGGAGACAACTGAAGGACCTCGCTTGCCCTTCCGTGAGGATACAAACTTGGCAACCAGCTATGCAAACATTCGTAAGTGGCTACCCAGCCAACTCTTTTTCGGAGATCGGAAGAGCTAATACTTAAATTTTTCTCCTTTTTATTTCAGGAATTGACATGTCGTAGTTGATATCTTCAACCTTCAAGGAACGAGTTCAAGAGGTCGCTGGGTTGGAAGCTCAAGCTCGACACGTTAGTGACTTTACCAATGAGGATACCCTGATCAAGGTTGGTCTTTCAGCACTGAGGTTGGAATATAATAATAGTATTCCCAACAATAGTAAGTTATAAACATGTTATGGATTTGTTTTCATACGTATGGCGACCTGACACATGCTTTTTCTTTTTTCAGGCAAGGAAGACCGCCAGAACAGACTCAGGAAATGAGGTCTGCTGAAGAAGTTGTCGCCGCCTTGGAGAAGAAAGAGCAGAAAAAGAGACTTTACGAGAAGGCCGCGGGCAAGCTGCCCACCCCTCCTGGCTCCTCCTCTATCTCCTTACCCCCAGTCCTGGTGTTAGGTGGGGAGGGGCTATTGGTTCTGGAGAAAAGGTTTCTGGACCTGTTGGCAGACGACCTGTTCCTCTTTGTTTAACCAAACTACCAGGACATGCTCGAAAAAATGAAGAGATCGAGACCTAAGGCTCTGCTCAGCTTTAATCTTTTGAAGAGGCTGCTGGAGAATGTTCTAGAGGGGCTGCCTAGGAATATTGGTGATGCCTTGAGCTATGTGGCTAGGAGTTGGTTGAGGAAATGGGAAAAGTATGCGAACTCGATGTTGCTTACCAAGATCCTTCAAACAATCATAGCTATGCGTGGTCACTCAGTTGTTTTGGACTAGCATGCAGAAGCTCATGTTCACAAGGTGATCCAGGGCATGAAGAAACTAACCAAAGAGGTGGACTTAGCCATAAAGGCAAAAGAGGAGGTCTAGCTAGCGCTGAAGGAAAAGGAACAGGATCTAGCTATTTCCAAGGATGAGGCCACCTTGTTGAGAAATGACCTAGGGCCCTCTAGGAAGAAGATTGAAGAGCTGGAGAGTACGTAGGTGACTGAAAGGTAGAATCACGGGCAAGCTTTGAGAGAGGCGAGAACAAGGCTGCGTTAGAGGAGCTGATTGGGCATAAAGAGGCAGTAGCCAAGTATAAGAGCTAAGAGGAGTATAAGCAAGCTAATGCCAGGCTGTATTACGAGACGGCCAAGGGGATTCTTGAAGTGGTCTTGAAGGCACAGCCTGAGTATGGCCTTGCTTTCTTCGAGGAGCGGGTGGCCAAGTTCAAGCATGAGTGCGGCTACGAGATCTCAGATGATGAGGATGCTGAGGCTGAAGCTACTGTTGGTGAGGAGATTGAGGTCCCTGCTCTGGGAGACCAGACCTGAAGCTCACTTCCCTTTATTTTTGAGATCTTCTTGTACTTATGAATGAAAAAGTTTTTTTTATATGTTTTCATACAATTGTTTGTTCATTTGAATTAATTTGTCCTAAACTGTATAATGCCTTTGGGCAAATCCACAAACCAAGATGTTAGGACACTTAACCAAAAGCTCGTTTTGGTTTAGATCACGTACAATGGATTCGAGTGAGGATTTTGTGCAAGTGTGAGGCTGTTTAACTACACGCCTATTCTAGTTTTAGTCGCACAACCTATTATCACAAGTGCTAGTTTGGTAGTTGAGGGCTTGCCTTGACTTTGATTGTATAACCCTTAACCTGGATGTGAGGTTGTTGACTAAAAGCTTGTTTTGGTTCTTTCTCGTGCCCATAAGTCAAATATGTTTTAGAGAAGTGTTAGGTCACTGGAAAGAAGCTTGTTTCGACCTTGGTCGCTTTAATCTTTACTTAGTCACTGAGAAGCGAGAGTCTGATGCTTTAAACGAACTAAATAGATATTCATGAATTATTTGAAGTGGAAATCTGTGGGCCTATGAAAGCAATTTATTTATCGAGTATGGCCTGTCAGTGTAAGGCGCAAGATTTTTAGAGTTGATATCTGGCTATTGGTAGTATTTCTTCAGGTGTTCTGCTTTCCAAAGGTGCATCAACTCATTCCTTTGCATGTCTTCAAGCTCGTAAGCCCCGTTTAATAGGATTCGCTTGACTCAATAGGGACTTTCCCAACTAGGCCCCAGGGTCCTTGAGCTCTTCCGCTTCTTTAGTGGAGAGGAATACTTTACACAAGAATAGGTCTCCAACTTCAAAACGGCGTATTTTAACCTTGGTGCTATAGAACGTGACACACTTCTATTTCTATGTCATATTTTTTACTTTAGCCAACTCTTTTTTTCAGCAATGAGGTGGAGCTCGTTGGCAAAGCACTTATCATTTTCCATTTCATTGAAATGAGCTACCCTGGAGGTAGGGCATCTAACTCGATGGGGATCATTGCCTCAATTCCATATGTGAGAGAGAAAAGCGTTTCCCTAGTCGAGGTTTGGTAGGTCCTTTGATAGGACCACAAAACTGCCAGGAGCTCTTCAGCCCAACTTCCTTTTAAGGCCTCCAAACGTTTTTTTAATGTCCGTTTAATAATATTATTGATAGCTTCAACTTGTCCGTTAGCTTGTGTAGAGTGGAGTAGAAGTTCTTTATACCTAGCTCTTCACAAAATGATTTGAATCTCGTATTATCAAATTGCTTGCAGTTGTCCGTGACTATGACATTCGGGGACCCCAAATCTGCATACAATTGATTTCCAGATAAAGCTCGTTGCTTTTTGTTCTGTGATGGTGGCAAAGGCTTCAGCTTCGACCCATTTTGTGAAGCAGTCGACCGCAACGATAGCGAACTGAATTTCTCCTTTACCTTTTGGGAGAGGGCCAATGAGATCTACCCCTTACTTGGTGAAAGGCCATGGCTCTGTGACTGAGGTTAGCTCTTCCAGCGGGCTCCTGATGAGGGGGTGAACCTTTGGCATTTACCGCAAGCTTTGGTGAAGTTGATTGCGTCTTTCCTGACTCTAGGCCAAAAATATCCTTGCCTTAGGATTTTGTGTGCTAGGGCTTGTCCGCCTGAGTGGTTGTCGCAAACTCCAGAATGTGCTTCTTCCAGCACGGCTTGTGCTTCCGTATGTGGGAGACATCTTCACAGTGGTCCGGCGAAGCTTTTTTTGTATAACTTTCCATTAATGAGCAAGAATCTGGCAGCCTTTTATCTGAGCTTCTTGGCCTCCAAGCCTAAGGGGCCACTCCCTCCTTTAGAAACTGGATGATAGGGTCTATCTAGTTACTTGTCTGGTTTATCTCTGCTGTCGCCATTCCCAGTTTGGAGCTTGCTTGCTCCCTTGCTGGTCGTATACTTTGCTAAAGTATCAGCGTGACTATTTTTAGCTCGAGAGATTCGCTTGATTTTGAAGTGATCCAGACCCCCAGATCTTCCAACAGCCTGTTCTGGTATTGGGAGAGCTTTTCTCCTCGTACCTTGTAAACTCCACTTGTCTAGTTTACAACGAGTTGAGAGTCACTCTTGGTGATCAATCTCTTAATGTCCATTGCTTTCGCCATGCTAACCCCTACCAAAGCTGCTTCATATTCCACCCTGTTATTGGTTGCAGGGAAACCAAATTTGACAGCTTGGCAGTTATGACTCCCTGTAGGGCTGATCAGAATGATGGATCCTTCACAAGCCATACCTCTAGAGCCAGGACTAGACTCAACAGGCGTGAGTTTGGCTATAAAGTCGGCCACGGCTTGGCCTCTGATAGCCGTCCTTGGCTTGTAGTTAATGTACTGACTGAGTTCAATAGACCATTTGACCAAGCGACCTGAGAGGTCTAGTTTTCGAAGGACTATCTCAGGGGGGCGCTAGTCAAAAGATTGATTGTGTGTTCAAGGAGGTAGGGCCAGAGTTTCTTCGAGGTGATCACAAGGGCGTACACGAGCTTTTCCATAGGCGGATATCTAAGCTTTGTATCGTGTAAAGCTTGGCTCACATAGCATACTGAGAGCTAGATCGCTCCTTCCGCTCTGACCAAGACCGTACTGATCGAGGATTCTGAGACAGCCAAATACAAGGACAGCGTCTCTCCTATCGACGGTTTAGACAATAAGAGAGAAGAAGAAAGATGCTCTTTCAGCTATATGAAGGCGACCTAACACTCCTCTGTCCATACAAATTGCTTCAATTTTTTAATAGCCTCGAAAAAAGGCTTGCACTTTTCCGTTCATTGCAATGCAAAGTGACCTAGTGCTGCAATTCACCCCGTCAAGTGGTGAACCTCCTTTACAGGCTTCAGAGGCATCATATCAAGGATTGCGATGACTTTCCTCATGTTCGCTTTTATTCCCCTCTGGTTAACTATGTATCTTAAGAATTTTCCTATCGCTACTCTGAATGAGCATTTTTTTTGGATTGCGCTTTATCTTATAGCTTCTTAGGACTTGGAACATTCTGGAGAGGTCTCAATGTGCTGCTCAGCTCGAGGGCTTTTGAAGAGAATGTCGTCAATGTATATTTCCATGGCCATTTTGAGCTAACTCTTGAACATAAAATTTACCAGTCACTGGTAAGATCGGAAGAGCATTTTTTAATCCGAACGGCATCATCTTGTCCGATCTAGAGTCTTCTGTCTGTTACAAATAAATGTGTTCCTTGTCTCATGGGTGCATGGGGATTTAATAATAATCCGAATAAACATCCATGAAACTTAACAACTCATGTCCAGCAGTGGCATCAGACAATTGGTTGATTCTAGGTAGGGTAAAGCTATCTTTAGGACAAGCTTTGTTCGAATATGTAAAGTTGATGCAAAATTCTCCACACGGCGTTAGTCTTTTTAACCAAGACGGGATTGGCTACCCATTGAGGATATAGCACTTCTCTTATACATTTATTTCCGAGCGGTTTGTCCACCTCCTCGGCCAAGCCTCATATCTTTCACCGTTGAGGGGTCATCTTTTTTATTTTATGGGCTTGGCCATAGGGTCAATGTTGAGTTTACGGCAAGCATGTCTAGGATCGACACCCTCCATGTCCTCATAAACCTATGCAAAGACATCCTGGTTCTGTTTCAGGGATTGAACAAGTCAGGTTCTCATCGGCTCCTTCAGGCCTGCCCTAATTCTGAGTTCCACCTCTAGCCTATCGTCACTTAGCCTTATGGTCTCGAGCTCATCACCTGGGCAAGCTTGTGCTCTGGAATTGCCGACCCTTAGATCCAGAGTATAAACTTCTAACGGACATCTCATGTAAGGATATATTCTGGGTTGAGTTCAGGTGGCACAGGCTAGTCGCCTCGTATGGTCGCAATTCCTTGGGTAGTGGAAAATTCCACGACGTGATGAAATATCAAAGTCATGGCTTTAAGCTCATACAAGATAGGTTGACCGAGCATGGCATTGTAACTTGAATGTGAGTCTATAATAAGGAAGTCTGCCAAAATTTTCCTTTTGCGGGGATAATCCCCTAATTAGACAGGGAGCGTGACCTGACCCTTGGCGTCTATATGGTCTCTGGTAAAAATTTGAAACCAGACTTCATAGGGCTATATATCTCCAAGATCCATCTCCATCTGTTAGAAAGCTTACCAATAAATAATGTTCGCAGTGCTGCTGTTATCGACCAAAGTCCTCTAAATTTAGACCTCTGACACTGGCACGGTAATGACCAGGGTACTCACATAGGGGTTCAGCTGGTTATTGACAGCCTGGCTGTGAGAAGAGAAAGAACTCGCTTGAGAGGAAGGGAAATGTCTCTCGAGTAAGTGATAAGAGATTTGAGCTTTACGCACGAAACCTCGCCTCTGTTTCCTAGAACAGTCTGCACCAAGGTCTCCGCTACTGAGCATATGGATCTTACCAGGAGATTGATTCTTAGAAGGCTGGGTTTTGAGGTCTGCTAGGGGACGAGCTTGTCATTCCAGCCCTTGGTAATTTGCTCTGAAATCGCCCAAGTATCCTTGTCCAATCAACTGTTCGATCTCTCACTTTAGGTGCCTGTAGTCATTTGTGTCAAGCCCCATGGCCATGTGGTACCTACAATATTTAGATTAATCTATATTTTTCACCCTCTTCCTTAGGGGATTTGCCTCAAGCAGGATTGGGTCTCTCCTTAGAAGGTTAAAGATGTATTCTGCAGAAACATTAAGGATGGTAATCAGCTCAGGTATAATGGAAGGTTTCTTATCCTTCCTCTGGTTGGAAACTTCTTTTACCCTGGACTGTTCTTATTTGAGGTCATTTAGTTGTTTCCTCCATAACCCAGCTCTTAGTTCTGTTGAAAGGCTGGTTGGTGATCTTGAAGAATTCTGGGGGTAAGCTTAACTTCTATTGGTAAGGATAAGCAAGCTTCAGGCGCTTTTTCCTTTGTCTGCGTTTGTTCAGTCACTGTGGCTCAGGCGACCTCAGTATCTTGTGGCCCCGTCGGGACCAGGGGCCAATCTCGTGAAAATGTTGCCCCCAGCCATGCTTTTATAAAGACCAGACGCGTGTTGTTAGGAAGTTGGCGGGTTACATTGTTGCAACCGCCACACTTCTTTGGCAAGGGCTTCCACTTGTCGCCGGAGGATCAGATCAGTTTCCGTGGCCATCGGCGGCCGTGAGGGACCGGCACCAGCTGCGTCTTTGTTCCTTCAAAACTGAGAGGCAATCTGACATCACTGCTTCTTGTTCTTTGGCTTCTGGAAGGTCTTCCACTAATTTCCTTTCAGTAAGAGTTTTTACACAGCTTTTTGTAAAGATTCCCACAGACGGCGTCAATTTCTTGATGTCAAATTTAACCTTCGATTCAACAAATAAGATTTGTATTTGTGGGAAATTTGTATTTGAATCGATTTATGCAGTTAATATGTAAAGGCAAAGAACGTTTACAATAAATGGAAGATACTAAATGTGCCTAAGACAAGAAGAATGAAAGTTTTGGGTGTCTCCCATTTTTTCAGTTTTGTTTGCCTCTATTTATAGTACCAGTTTGCCAGTTGTATGGGGGCAATGATTACATATATTTAATGCTGAGCCCACACGAATGGCCTATGGGTCATATCAACTGGGATTTGACCTTTGCTTTTCGGCTAATGACTACTTAAGTCATGTGTGGGACTGGTGGCTATCACTTTGCATTTAATGCGAAAGTCTCATAAGCTATAAGTGATAAGGTCCCTCACGTGAGTTCCCAAGCAGGTGCTTAGCTGCCATGCTCGTTAGGTTTGGGCACTGTGAGTTCGTTAGCATTGCGCTTGGGCGTCCTGAACAGCAAGAACATAAGACTAGAGATTTGCTTCTGAGGTCGCTAAAATGGGCTCTTTAGATCTTTCGGTCATTAGGCCGCTAAGTTGGATAAAGCGCTCGAAGCTGGCTCCCAAGGCCCTACAACCATTGACTGTTTTTTATCTTTAACCCTTGCAGATCTTTGTGACCTAGTGGCTGCACACTCTACACTTTATCCAAAATTCATCAAAAAGGTAGAAGAATACTAATAAAAACCCACCAAAACGCCTATTGGCTATCTGAAAAGGACTCCTTTCCATATATAGGAGGATTCCAACTTAAAAAAACCACTTTGAGTGAAGACTATCAATATTTTGGAGGTACTTTTCCACTTAGAATTAAAAAAATCTTTGGGGAATCAAGAGGTGAGTGACTAATGCTTTGATTTCCTTTCAAGCATTCATTAAGTTTTCATAAGATTAATATGAACTTTTATGTATTATTATCGAAAGAAAGATTGATTTATTACATTTGTATCGCTAGTTAATACTTTACCTATCTTGCTTTGCTATGTGGTATTTTCTCATGCTAGGAGTTGCCTAATAATATTGAGGTGGGTAATGAATAGCATGGTGGCTTGTCTTTGTAGTTCTTTGTGGTCTATGTGGGAATTCCGATAAGGGCCAATGGGAATTCAATTGTGGATCCACTCAAATTGATAAGATCGGAAGAGCGAAATCTCGTGCGCACTATGGGTAATAGTTTAACTAGTGATAGGGTTTTCTTGTGTATCCAAAAGCTTTGTGCATATTCCATGATTTTCTTGAAAATGGGTTTCTTAAATGAAAGGTGAATCGAAATATTTTGCTCTCACTGAGTACGTTGTATTCACTCTATTTCCTATAATTTTGTAAATGGTTGAAAGTAAGATAATTGAGAAGTAAGCCAAGAGTTGGAGCATGTTTGCGAATGGAAGTAGAATTTTGCATGTATAAAGGAACCGATCTTGGAGCTATGGGAATGTACTTTGATTATAAATATTCCTAGAAACAATATATGAGCCCAATAACTTTTGTATCAATAAGTGTGCTAAGTATGCTATCCCTTTATAGATATATATTGGTGACTTATGATATGTAAAATAAATTGCCCGCTTTCCATATCCCGTCTCCACTTTTCATATAAAATCGTATGCTCTAAAAAAATTAATAAACAATATAAGTAATTCAATAACAATTGAAAGTATAATGGGGACGTGACAGCTCACCTGACACAGGTGAGGTGGCGACACATGATTGGAGATCGGGCTCCAAAACGGAGCCCGATCCATTTCTATACAAAAACATTTTATTAACATGTTGGTAGATTGCATTTACCAATTTGCCACACACATTCCTATTATTACATGCGCCTCATGAAGGCATTATTAGTTTTAACATTAATTCTGTTTTATGGTTTCAACTACAAAATATATAAATGTTCTCACATTCATATATATATATATATATATATATTAGGAGATTAAAAAATTATTAACAAAATAACTTACAGTAGAATAGTAGAATTATGGATGACAATTTAAACCAATCTGACCAATAGTCCATGGGGCCTGATCTGAAAGAGGGAAAAAAAATTGCCTCATGGGTTGGCAGGTCAAATCATTAAAGATGTTTCACTAGTCGGGGCGGACTAATAGACCTAGAACCCAACCCATTGCTACCCTTAAGTAGAATATCACCTAAATGGAAGAAGTAATATTAGCAGCAAAGCAAAATAAAATAAATTTTTGAATTTAGATTAATACAAATCCTGAAAAACTTCTTGAAACACTACATTTGTTTTACAGTTGTTTAGGTTGCCTTATTATCATATATATCAACAACTTCAAACCATGGTTATTAACCTATTGTCAACGTACCTCATTAAGCATTAGCGAACTCTTTTTTTCTTTTTTTCTCTTTTTCCCTTTTTTTTTTTTTGGGGGGGGGGGGAGGGTTATAAGATTCAAAGAATTTAGTCCATCAATTTTTGCTTTGCAAAAAAAAAGGGGGGTTAGTTAACCTTTTTCCAACCAAACTGCCAGGCGATGCAGGATGCAATTTTTTAGATTTAGACGATTTTGAAATATAAAATTAAGGGAAAAAAATATTACAATTTTTCCAATAATGAAGTCGATTAATTCTTTAAAATTTTCTCAACTTCTAATTTTGAATAGTTGGATCCTACTAATTTGAAATTTCATTTTAATTTTAATTTTATGAAGAAATCTTATTTTTTTACTTGAATTTCAATTCATTTCATTCATCAGCTCAAATTACCCCTCAAGATACCTTATTTTTTAGTCATGTTAGAGTAAGATTAATGTTTGGAGGAAAAATGTCAAGGGACAAAACTTAAAAGGGAAAAAAATTAGGGAAAAAAGCTATTTTCAAATAATTAGAGGGGGAAATATAGTGATTATAGTGTTAGAGATTTTTTATTTTTTAAAAAATTTTTAAAAATTATTTTACTATTGCCTTTTTTTCCACCATATAATTGATATATTTAATTATTTACAAAATATTATTTCCTTTAATTTATTACGTATATTTTTGGAGGAGGAAGTGAGTAGCTTTTTCCCTCGTATTTCCCTATACTCCAAGAGCAAGATTAGTGTAGGATGAAAAAACTTAAAAGGAAAAAACACGAAGTGTAAAAATGAGGGGAAAAAACATTCTCAAATAATGTGTACAGAAAATTTTAGAGGAAATATAGATATATGGGGAAAATTTTTTATTTAGCCTGACAATTGCTAATTGCCGTACTTTTTTAAATTAAAAAATGTCAGAGGGAATTTGGCAAATGAGAGGCTAATTTACCCAATTCCCTCCCACCTCTCTCTCTCCAACATTAATTGCTATTGTAGAATGAAAAAACCCAAATTTGAGTTTTTCACCCTACATTAAATGGGCTAGCTCTTATTCATGTACAACTAGTTAAAATACTCATGTGTTATACGAATAGAAAAATGTATTAAAATATATCATTAGGTAGTTGCATAATAAATCTGTAACATTCGCACCTCTGTAGAAAATCTAAAAACGCAAGAATACATTAATTGAATCAGTAAAATCAATCGACTTATTAATCGCTAAGTTTAATATTGTTAAGAAGATAATCTATATTTCTATATTTAATCTCTCCTACATGTGCAATAATGTGAAAAATCTATTACTATCATTTAATATATTTGAAAACGTAAGTTCAACGACAAATATACAATATTATCAAATTTAAATTTGTCATTTCTACAAGTAAAGTTAGCCATAAAATATAACAAATTCCAACCCGAATAATAGACATGAAAGACAAAATATGAGTCAAAAAAATATTAAAAATGTTTGCTATAAACATTTTTATGTATAATTTTAGGAAAAAAATGACATGTAATGATAATCCAAATAAAAAAATGTGTTACAATTTATATTAAACTTATTACGTCATTACCAATCTAAGGCACTGCATTTTACACCAAATCACATGGTTCAATTAAGACGAAGTCAGATAATAGAGATGTTTGTAGAAAGAAGTTATGTTTCTCTCACAATCAAATAATAAATCTTTTAAGTCTAATTAATTTAGAAGTTGTGGGGCAAAAAATGTGATAGGATAAGCATCATATTTTAATATTAATTTAAAAATAGAAGGAATTACAATAATAGGAATGATAGCAGGAAGTGTTCGGGTCGGGTTTGTCGCCCCATAACCAACCCCACCTCATACCAGCTCGTATATGTTTGAATCAGGGTCCGTGATGGGGTGGTGCACGTTAGGTAGGTAAAAAATATATGTTACCTACCCATTTTTCAAAAATCCTTATAAAACTAAAAAATTAAAAAAATAAAATAAATTGCATAAAAATATTCAAATAACGTTAAACCCACCAACACACGTGGCATAGATGGTAATTAGAGGGATTATATTTCGTTTTGAAATTAGCCTTTCAAATTTGATATTTTAACTTTTGCATTAATTTTAAAGTACAAGACTTATAAACATTTATTATGAAAAAGCTTAACATAAAAGAAAAACGACAAAGTGATTAAGTTTTGGGATGCTAAATTCAAGTATCACAGGTGCAAATTTTCTTTGGGTAACTTCACAAAAGTTTTTTCAGATAAATGAAGAAAATTATAACAATTACCATAAAATTTACTAAATAAAAAAAGGGAAAATTGGTACAAAAGATACCGATACTTAATTAATATATAGATTATAAATTTTCTCATATATAGATTATACATTTTGTCAAAAATGTTTTTTTGAAAATAATATTTCAAATCTGCATCATAGTAGCGCAAATGCGTATAGATATTTATCCTACTGAAACACAGCGCTAAGAAAATCAACAATATAAACCCATATATAGAGAGAATACACACTACAATAAATGTAGAAAATATCTCATATAGGGGAATCGAACTTAGGATCTTTAGGCCCCAGTACCTCAGCCTAACCCTCTATCCAAATGGACTAAGCCTCGTTGGCTAATTTTGTCAACCTTTAAATAATTTGATCTCACAACTTGAAATTTCATTTTAATTTAAGATACCTTACTCTTTTATTTTATTTTATTTTATTCTGGACGCGCTTTTCCACCCAAACTATTTATGCCAAACCTCATGTAATTTTTTCTTTTTTATTATTTATTATTTTTTAGTTTAACATATATAGAATTATTGGTTTTGTTTTTGGGATAATAAGATTATAAAAAATTAAATTGTCCAACTTTTTTTATCAGCCAAACTGCTAACGTTATGTATATAACACTGTAAAATAACTTATCTCAAACTAAACTAAATAAAATGATCAAAATCAAGTATATATATTATTACAAATTGCTATTTTTAATGAATTCGGTAGTTTGCAACTTGTAATCCTTACTATGAGAGTAATCTTGTACGTGTATATACACATACATATATAGGGAGAGTGAACAAAAAAAGAGCAAATAAAAGATCTATCTTATTAAATTGCAAAAGGTCTGGGATGATCACTACCCATGGAAAATTTTCAAAGACCTATCTTATTAAATGACAAAAGGTCTGGGATGATCACTATGCATAGAAAATTTCAAAAACTTCTCGAAGATTTTGTAACAAAACCCCCCATTACGTGGCGTGTATAGATACTTATCAGGTGTATTTTAAATACATTTACACTATGTGTATTTAAAGTGGCATTCATATATACACCCATATAGGGTAGAAGGTTTTGTTACAAACCTCCCGAAGGGTTTTGGAAATGGACTCTACTAGGCATATCAAAACACCCGCAATAGAAAAAATAAATAAATAAAATTAAAATAAAGGATCTAAACAATCAATGTTCTCATAATAATAGTGCATCACAGCGTTTGAAAATGTAAACACAAACAAATGAAAGATATAGATTATCAAATATTAGAGAAAGACTACAAGTGGATCATATTATGCATTATCACTGCTAAGATAAGATATGATACGATATGTTAAGATACAATACTAATTCCAAATTCCAATCTCTTGATTCTAAAATGAGGCCAGATTTTTGAGTTATTCGATTTGAATCGCAATGAACTCTAAACTTTAGTAGTTAAAGAAAAAAATTTGCATGTCAATTTGGAGGCTCATGCCTTTTGGAATCAAGGCCGAACATGAGCACAAGTATTGGGCCTATTTCCTTCAACCCTCCTTTTTTGGAATTAGGCTATACACATATAATCTTCTTCCATATACATATACTAAATTTTCACTTGTGCGTTGCGCGGAAAGAATAAATATCAAATTATTTATTAAAAAAATAAAATGAAATTTTATAAGCTTTTTTTTTCTTGAAATTTTGTAAGGTTACGTCACGTAATAAGGAATAGTTAATTTTTAACATCAGCTAAATAATAATGTAATTTTGTTCTCATTGTGTTAAAGCAGCTATAGTTTACAACGAAATTTAACCCGTTATATTGTTAACGCAAATAAATATTGTTTCTTACACTAATTTAGATAAATGGTATTGTACAAAATAGTTGTCAATTGAGCGGTATCACATATTCTGAAAATATATTTTATTTAAAATCAATAAAGTCAGATAGTATGAAGATGATAAAAATTAATGATACATAAAAGTAGTCATACATTTTTAAAGGAAAAGTAGCTGCAATTATTGATATTTATAGCGAGAAAAATTAAGAAAAAATTACAATTATAATTTTCAATTGACCTAAACTATATATATAAATATATGTTTATTTAATTAAATATATTCAATTTCATTAAGACAAATCATAAAAAATAAAAGTTCCAAAAAAACTTATTATTTAATGAACATGGGTTATCAAGTAAGTTCTTCATTCATATTAAGTTCTATTATTTGATTATTATTATTCGATGAACACGGGTTATCAATTAAGTTTTTTATTCATATTAATTTTTGTTGTTTTATGAATTATAAACTATAATTTTTTTGCTAAAAAGATTATAAACTACAGATATTTTAATTATATGGATACTTATCCATCATTTCATAATCAAATTTATCTATAATTTAAATAATTAAATAATGATAAATATCTATTAGTTATTAAATTGAGTAATGAATCTTATTTCAAAACTTGGATGGATAAAGCAAAAGAGAATATTAAAAAAATTGAAAATTTTAGAATATCACACGCGAGTTACCGCAATAGGAAATAAAATATCGAAATGATCTTACTAACAGATTTTTTTGCGAGAAAACTGTGATAGAAAGTTACCGCAGACTAAAACAAAATCAAGTTTTGGTAGCCTATAGTGTTATTTCTTGATTGGTAAATTGTTGTTTTAACCTTTTTTTCTGTGTCCCAGAAACTTAAGTAGTTTTTTTTTTCTTTTTGTTGGGTTCTAAATGAATAACTAATATTGTCTATTTTTCGTTTCTATTTATAGCCCATTATTGTTATTAAAAAAGGAAAAAACGAAAAGTCATTCACCATATGGACTAATTTTTTGAACATGGGCCTTCTAGACTACAAGCCAAGCCATGTTTAGAATTTGAGGTGTAACTGTGTAGGTTCTTTACATACAAGCCACCATTCGTAATAGGCTTTTAGAAAATACCTTTTAATTGAAGAGCAATTGTAAAAATGCCATTTTATATTGTAGAACTACCTTAAATCAATTTTAATTAAAATTTAATTATTTTTAATTTTATTAGTATTAATTAGTATTTATTATAAATTATAATTATTATAATAATTAAAAGTAGCAATTTTCTCAATAAAAAAAGTAGTCGTGTTCCTTGTAGCTGCTGCCGCCGCTTTCAACTTGGACTACCAAAACATTGCCGCCACAAGCATATTAATTAATGTTACGATTTAAAAGACGAAATGTCACCATTTGAAGAGCAAATGTTACTATCTGGAAAAGAGTAACAAATGCAAAAAAAGCATAAAAAATTTCATCTCAAATTTAAAAGAAAATAATGGTAACAATCGCAAAAAATACAAAGTGAAATTAAAAAAGTGAAAGGATAGAACAATCACCACAGTGGTAAAAAAATTCACTAAAAACCCGAGAAATCCTAGTGGTAAAAATTGGAAAAAAAACACGGTAACAAATGAAAAGATAGGGTAACAAAAAACCCACGGTAACTAATTCATTTCAAATATTGGTAACACAAACAAAATATGGTATTTTAAAAAATATTCATTAAGAAACATGGTTACACAAAAAAATAAACGACAAGCCAAAAAGATTAAAGAAAAATTCTAAGGGGACATGAAAAGTGGACATTATTAGGTTACATTCTCATGTGACACACTTGTATTGGATGATGAAAAAGTAGCCATGTAATCATCACTCAATGAATGTGTGCCACGTGAGAATGTCACCTAATAATATCCATTTTTCATGTCCCTTAGAATTGCTCAAGATTAAAAACTTGGTAACAATTCAAACATATATCATGTTAAAAAGGAACAAAAAACATAAAATAGTGGTAACCCAATATAAAAAACACTAAAAAAACACACTTGAAAACCTAATATCATGTACAGGAAATTAAAAAGGAAAAAAAATCTATAATGAAATGTTAACAAACAAAGAAGATGCAGGAAAAATTTATAAAATTAAATAAAATATAATAAAAGTAAAGGTTGAAGGAGAACTAGGAGGCGAATTTGCCTCCACTTCAATGAAAACCCAAAAAAAAAAAAAAAAAAAAAAATAATAATAATAATAATAATAATAATAATAATAATAAAATTAAAAAAAAGAAGGAAAAACAACAAAAGAAAAAGGAGACAGATTTTGTAAATAGACGCGCCCCTCCATTTGAAGGAGGCATCAATGGAGGCGGTGGAATTTAAATTCATGAAAGAGGAGGAGAAGGCACGTGGAGATGATTTGGTGACGGCGAGTCAAGGCGCCGGTGGAGATGGACTTGTACAATAGTAGGAAAAAGGGATAAGAAATAGAAACGGGGTGATTGTCAATACCGTATCTGAATTGTAGCAAGCGATGATGGTATAAATTAGTGGCAGAAGAACATGATGAGATGTCACGTGTAATGGTTGTGGTGGAAACACATTTTGGGGGAGTGGCAGCGGTTAGAGAACCTAACAAGTGGTGGTGGTGGAAGCGGCGGAGGCATCACAGATGGAGGGGGTTACGGCTGCTCGGAAGAGATTGTTGAACCCTAATCTTTAGGACTATAGATAGTTTCCGAATAAATTTTTTAAATGAAATGAACTTTCTTTGAAAATATATGAATTCCTAAAATCTCGTAATAACAATAAATAAAAAAAGAAAAATAAATAAAGACATTTTTACAACTCGAAAGGGTATAATTGCAATTAATTTTACAATAAGAGGTATAATTAAGAACTCCATAAAATATCAAATTATCTCAACCATATACATACAAGAGCACGCCTCACCACAAGAACCATGAATCTCTCCAAAAAATGTCTCAAGTTGGTGCCTCAAGACACCAAACTGCCTCGAGCGGATGACCGCCTCAAGGCGCCTTCCTCTGCCTTTTAAAACAACGTTTAAGCATAGTAACTTTTGTTTGCAGGTAAAGATTTCAAAATCCATATAAACCATTTATTTCAAACTTATTTGTCAATCAAATCTTAGGTCTAAACTCTGAACATTCTATATACTAAAAAGGATTTTAATCTTAAATTAAAAGTTCTTGTCAAATAAAATCATGAATTAAAGTGTAGATTTGTTTAAGATCGGTAAACTAAACCATAAGACTAAATTAGCTAGATCAAAAGTTTTCATGAAGTAAAAAAATCATAAATTAGATCTGAAACATTAAGGATAAAAAAAAATCAGTAACCAAATACATATTTATCAATTCAATTCAACATGGGTCTACCAATAAGTTGTCTTTTAGAACGATCCAACTGCATAGCCATCTTAAAACGACAACATAGACAAAAATGACTTTTATCGAACCATGGCTCGATACATTTAAGATAAAACATATGCGAGCAAGGCAAGCATATGAGTTCATTCCCTTTAAGGAAGCTATCGAGGCTGATAGGGCAACTTTTAGCATCATTATCATAATCTTCTTGTACTAATCTCCTTCCCTTGAGGAATCCAGATAAAATTAAAGGAGAAGCTGGAATGGCATCAATTGTTTCTTTTAGTATGCGATGAAACACAGACGATTCATGGAGAATGTGGTTGTTAAGAATAAACACTTTCACATTGAAAAGCAAAAGGTTGTAATTCCGAGACATTCGATCATCAGCAATGGCCCTTAGCCCACAGTAAACTTGTTCAACAAGTTGGTGGTGACGATCTGGGTGAACTGCCAAGTTTTGACAATGCCAAGGAGGATTTGGCAAGTTGTGCATAATCTCAATATAATTACTGCATCTCAATATAATTTGAAGTATCTCAATATAATTACTGCATCGGTCCAGTAATTGAAACAACCAATTCTTGAACTAGAGGACGACATCCTAGATAAGTCTTCTAAAGGATTGGTTTTCTGAAAACAAACAATTATTAGTGAATACAAGAGTTTAATTGTGCATATATAGAGGGAGGGGAGTCAGTCCGTTGGGATTTTGGTGTAACTTAGGATATATATTAGCTTTTATTCTAGTCCTAATCTTGGCGGGATTATCCCGTCCCATACATACGTGGTTGAAGATCATTGGATAATCCACACAAGAAATTTCAATTATCCAGTGATCTCCCGTCACATGTATTTGGCGGAGATTGTTTTTAATTTTTTATTAGTCCCGCTGAAATATGGAACTAATAATTTCCTTTCCTATGTTCAAAATAAAAATAAATAAATTCCTTTCCTTGTATGGAAACGGAAAAGGGGGAAGATTTTTCCTTTTCTTATTGGACAGCAGATTTCCAGTTGGTTTTCAAGAGTTCTCGCGTGGAATATGTTTGGCTAACATTTATTAAGAAGTGAATGAATTTAAATTTCAAATTTTTTTACACAACACATTATTAAGTCACATATTTGATATTGCATTGGAGATGGTCCTTTGGAATTATACATGTTCAAGTGCACATTTTAACATTCAACGATATTATGAAATATCACAAAAAACTCAAAAGCAGGCTTCAAAGTTATGTACAGAAATCTCAAACGCTAGAGATTAAAACATCTAATAATTAATTAACAGCACAAGTTTCCTTTGCAAATTTTATTTTGCGTTAGCTAAAGCTTTTTATTGGGATTACATTTTGCAATTAGTTTACTATTTTTTTTTCCTTAACTAAAATGAAGAAATAAATGAATAAACTAATTAATTAGTAACAAATGGACGGGGCGGCCGGGAGGGGAAACGAGGAATCCCTCTTTCTTTTTGTTTTTTTTTTTAAATTAAAATATTTATTTTTTTGTATTTTACCAAAAGTGTCTCCAACTTAATAGATGATTTCCATTACCAAAGACTTAGACGGAGATTTCTTAAAAGGTTAAGGACTCATAGAAGGAAAACTAAATGTTGGACACGTGATATATTAATATTTGAAAGATTGTGAATGTTGGGTGTAAATTATTCTTAATAATAATAATCATCATCATCATCATGAGAGCATATCTCGTTAGTGGTGTTGTAATTGTAGTTCTTAAGAAATAGTGGGTTATGCTGTGCAATGTATTCTCCATTTAAGAGTGCTCAAATCAGTGAAGGTGGATGAGTTATTTTACAAAATATTGCTTGACTTAAAACAAATAGTTTCTGTTTTTTGTTGAATATTTTTCATGGCTCGATGGATAATTTGACAAGTCAATGATTTTTTTTTCGTGTTTCAGACATCAATGTTTATCTTGAGAGTGCAGTTTTGTTAGTTTCTTACGAAAAACTGATACTTGAGAGGGTTAGAATTCCTAGAAATAATCCAATTTCTCATATTCCGTTTTTGTTCTTATCTTTTGATAAGAACTATTGGCGTTCGTATCAGAATCCCTTTATCTGTGCTGGAGTGCAATTAATGAATCACACCCTTCCTACAGATCCGATTGCTGTTTGAAGAAAGAGCTCAAATGCTAACTGACCTCAGGAGCAGTTCCTTTCTTCAGATAAGGCAAGTGACTGTTTCATTATACCACGCACTATTATTGTATTTGTTGCGTATATTGCCAAAAATAATCCAAAGTTGAAAAGAAAAAGGAAAAGAAGAAGAGTACTTGGAGGAAAAGGAATCCAAATCCTATAAAGAATTGTCCTGTCTTCCAAGTAAACAAAGCATATAAATAGATGTGTTTTCCTCTTCTTTTATGCATAAGAGTGACTTGAGTCTTTGAGAGAAAAATTGGCGAGTTTAGCATCTTGTTAGTTTTTCTTGTAACTCTTTAAGGTTTATTCAAATATTAGAAAATTAAGTGCTGTAAAACTTGGGTGTTTTTCTTTGTAATACTTGGGAGTTGTGGGTTAGTGAGTGAAATTCTATATGGTTGTAGTGACTTGAATCATATAGTGAAAAGCTTTAATAGTCCGTAAATTTGTCTTCGTTCTTTTATTTTTCCTTGTCTCATCAATTTCCTTAAACAACGGTCCTGCGGGCATAATAGGAGAACTTACCTTAATTCCCAACAGTGGTATCAGAGAGCCAGGTTTTGTTCGGGGTGGAGCAGTGGAAAAATATGGTAGACGAAGTGGTAAGAATCAAATTTGACTTGTGACTAAAGCAAGTCTGGAATTTCTTGATTTTGGTTGGATAATTTAAAGCTTTCAAAGGAAAACCATCCTTGTGTTCTAACAAAGTTGCTGGAGCCAGTACGAGCGATAGTGATTGGGAAGATATATATTTGAAGACTGGGCAGTAGGATGTGTCTCCATCTAGTCAGGAATGCTCTTGTAAATATTCATCGAATATTTACTGTGAAGGAACTATGTCGTCAATTTAGAGAAGTGTATCCGACATAGGGTTCCTCAAATCTATTGCACTTGAAGGAATGGTTTATTTTTTTGCGAGTTGGTGCAGATACAAAAATTCTAAATAGGATCGTTTGGAAACTAGTGGTTGTTGCAACTTGTTGGTATTGTAGATTGACTGGTCATGTGAGAAAAACTGTCCAGGTGGAGCATGTTCGGTTACTGTTCGGATTTGGATAATCCGACTCTCTTGGTGTGAGGGCGGTGGATATGTGCTATGAAGTAGGTGAGTACATCCTCATGGTGTGTCGCTAGGTATCATGGCAAAGGATGTTTGTTACTTCTAGCGGTTATGTTTATATACGGACATTGGTTGACAGTGATGCAGGGTGTATGGTTGTAGTAATGTCGATGGCTGATGAGCTCTCTGGAAAGTTAACAAGAGAATTACACCACAAAGTTCAGCAATTTTATTTCGACATTGAGCCGATGAAATGCTTGGAATTTATTGTTAATTCTAAGTGATTACACTCATATAGTAGAATATGGGACTGTCAAAGTATCAAAAGCTTACATGGTAATTTCCTACGTATTATGTACAAGACTGCAACAGGAAATATGGAGATTTTGGCTTATTTTGGCCTATAAATAGATGTGTTTTCCTCTTCTTTTATACATAAGAGTGACTTGAGTCTTTGAGAGAAAAATTGTCAAGTTTAGTATCTTATTAGTTTTTCTTGTAACTCTTTGAGGTTTGTTCAAAGAGTAGAAAATTAAGTGATGTAAAACTTAGGTATTTTTCTTTGTAATACTTGGAAGTTGTGGGTTAGTGAGTGAAATTTTATATGGTTGTAGCAACTTGAATCATATAGTGAGAAACTTTGATAGTCCGTAAATTTGTCTTCGTTCTTTTATTTTTCCTTGTCTCATTAAATTCCTTAAACAACGGTCCTGCGGGCATAATAGGGGAATTTACCTTAATCCCAACAGTATTATCTTAGAGGAAAGCCTAATCTTCCTAAAGCATCGAGGCCTAGCTAAACATTATATCCACAGTCGGTATGATTTTCAATAAGCAACTTCTTCCGGTCACCATCATTGATTTTTATCATAAGCAAAGCTCTTGCCTCAAGCAGATTAGTCTATGTTCTCAAAGCCACGATGCATGAAGAATGAACTCCAAATATTTCAGCAAGAATTTGCCAACTGGCTTCTCTTAGATTCTCTTTACACTATCTCCCTGAATTGCAACGAATCCTTCACTTGCAAGAGTCGCAAGTGCATTACGCAACTAATGCAGCAGAAAAAAGGTCTTTCATTAGCAAATTTCTTCACACTACAATAATTTAAATAAATGACATTGTACGAAATAGTTATCACTTGAGCGGTGTCACATATTCTGAAAATATATTTTATTTGAAACAAATAAAGTCAGATAGCATGAAGATGATAAAAATTAATTAGCTTATTATTATCACTATATTAAAAATACCTCTCTTTTTCTATCCAGATTTTCATTCGTTCATCTAATAGAACTCATTCAATCTAAAATGAATAATAATACGAAAATTAATACCAAATTATAAAATTTCAACATGGATATTTTTAAATCGGACATATTTATTTTCAGTATTATAAATTTTCATATTATTTATTTTTTAAATAATTTCGTTCAAAAAATCAAGTATGTCATTGAATTTATATTAATTAAATAATTGAAAAAAATCAATTTTTACCTAAAATAATATAGATAAAGAAAAACATTTAATTTTGTAATTTTTTTTATCGTTACCGTTTAAATAAAGTTGGAATTTTATTCTTTTTTTAAGAGTCACTAAAAATGTAACTTTAGGCGTAAAAATGAAATACCACATTAGTTATTTAGAGAAAAGAATTGAGAATGTATACTATATTAAGCTACTTGGAGATATGTTAATCATAATAGGGCCTTAACTTATGAACTTTAGGCTTCTAAAAAATACAAAATTTTAATAGATCATTATTTAAAAAAAATATATTGTAAACTGGTAATCGTATTTGCCTTTATCTCACACAATCAGATTTTTCAAATTGGTTCTAGTATTTGCAAATGTTCAAAACACCGGACTGGTTATCGAACTGGAGAAACTAACGGTGTAAGGTTATCAAACCGAATTTAATTAAATAATTGAAATAAATAATTTTTATTTAAAATAATATGAAAAAGAATATTCAATTTTATAATTTTTTCATCTTTAACATTTAAAAGAATTTGAAATTTTTTTCTTTTTTAAGAGTCATTGAAAATGTAACTTTGGGTATAGAAAAGGAATTACACATTGATTATTTAGTGAAAAGAATTGAAAATATATGTCTATATTAAGCTATTTAGAGAATGATTATTCATAACAGGGGCCTTGTCTATGGGCCTTGAGTTTTTAAAAAGTTAAAAAATTTAGTGGGTCATTATTGTGAACACATGAACTGTATCCGTGTTTTTCTCACACAGTTAGATTATTTTCCGGATTGGTTTCAGTATTCAGAAATATTAAGAAAATCAAGCTGATTATTGAACTGGAAAAGCTAACGGTTCAGGATTCAAGAGGCAAAGTCGGATTGAATAAAGGTCGAACTTGTTTTAATTAAAAACTTTAAAAAATGGAAAATTTTATAAAATTATCAAATAATTAGCAAAGCTCAATAAAGGGGCAATTAACTGAATTTTGGACATTATTATTGAATTCTAACATAGATTTGTCATTAAAAAATATTAAAATCAACTGAATTTTGGACATTATTATTGAATTCTAACATAGATTTGATATTAAAAAATATTGAACTTTGCGTTTGAGCAAAAAAAGTGAATCTCATATTGGTTATTTAGTGAAAGAATTGAAGATGTATGCCTATATTAAACTAATTGAAGAAAAGTTGTTCATAATAGGGCCTTGAATTTTCAAAAAGTTTAAAATTTTAATGGATCATTATTGAAAAAAATTCTTGCGAACCGGTAATTTGTATCGCGTTTATCTAGCACCGTCAAATTACTTTTTGAATTTATTTCAGTATTCGCCAATGTTTAGAAAATCAGACCGGTCGTCGAAGCAGAAAATCTAATTTTAACTAAAAGCTTAAGAAATAAATGCTAAAATTTATAAATTTGTCAAATAATTAGCAAAACTCAATAGAAGTGTAACTAAGTGGATTTTGGACATTATAATTGAATTTCCACATTGATTTGTTATTAAAAAATGTTAAAATTTTATTCTTTTTTTTAAAGGCCAGTGAAAATGTGACATTGAGCATAGCAAATGAGTCCCAAATTGGTTATTTAGTGAAAACAATTGAAAATATATGTCTATAAGCTACTTGGAGAAGCGTTATCCATACTAGAGCTTTAGCGTATGCTCTTCCGATCTCTAAAAAGTTTAAAATTTTAGTTGGTCATTATTAGGGAAAAACAATTTATTGTGAACTAATAAACTGTATCTGTATTTACCTCACATCGCTAGATTGCTTTCCAGATTAGTTTTGGTATTCACTATTTAAAAACAAAAAGGAGTACAGGTCATCGAACCATAAAAGCTAGCAGCTCAAGGTTCAAAAGGTCAAATCAAGTAGAACTGATTTTAATTAAAAACTTAACAAATAAATTCTAAAATTTATCAAACTATAAAACAGTTCACAAAACTCCATAATATGCAAGTAAGTGACTTTTGAATATTATAATTGAGTTCTCATATAGATTTGTCATTAAAAAGAGGTTGAAATTTTGTTCTTTTTTAGGAGTCATTGAAAATGTAATTTTGGGTACAGAAAAGGAATCCCACCTAGGTTATTTAGTGAAAAAATTAAGGATATATGCCTATATTTGTTTACTTGGGGAAGGATTATACATAAAAGAGCCTTAGTTTATAGGCCTTGGGCTCTCAAAATTTTAAAATTATACATAAAAGAGCCTTAGTTTATAGGCCTTGGGCTCTCAAAATGTTTAAAATTTTAGTGGATCATAATTGAAAAAACATTACTGTGAATCGGTGAACTGCATATATATTTATCTCGCAATGTCAAATTACCATCTATATTAGTTTCAATACTAGCCAATTCATAATTTTTCTAATTGAATTGGTCATGATAGTTCAATTCCTTAAATACTGAAATTATGCTAACATGTTAAGAAAAATAAGTTATGATTAATACATATTAGATAAGTAGATCACACATGCATTTCGTAGAAAAAGTTAGTGTTCATTCATAGACAATTTTATATAGATATATCGAGGGTTATAAATCGAAAATATCTGAAAATTATTATTTGTATTAAAAATGACCAAACAACAAATTCTACTATAAATGATATCATTTATGTATTATCTTTCATTATTTATTCAAACTATGTTTATCGGATGTAACATATTTTTCCTTTCATTATACACTGGCAGTTTAATACAAACTTCAAAAATTCACCCGTGCATCCTAATACAAACTCTAAAAATTTTCTTCAATGTTTTCCTTAGTTTTTTTTTTTTATTTTTTTGTTTAGACTGTTGTTATCTTCATTAATGAAATATAACGTATTACAGGTAATACCTATTTTTTTTTACACATATATCAACGATCAAATATTATAACTTAAAATCTTTATTATACAATCTCTTAAATTGTTTATATTATTTAGTATTATTATCCCATACAACGCGTGTGTGAAATAACTAATAATTAAATAACGATAAAGATCTATTAGTTATTAAATTGAGTAATAAATGTTATTTCAAAACTTGGATTGATAATGCAAAAGAGAATAAAAAATTTAAAAAAACTAAAAATTTAAGTATACCACACGAGTCACAGCAATAGGAAACAAAATATCGAAAAAACTTTACCAATAGATTTTTTGGCTAAAAAATTGCGAAATAGAGGTACCACAGATTTAAAAAAAGAAAACGAAAATTACAACCAGAACAAAATCACATTTTAGTAGGCTATAACTTTATTTCTTGATTGGTGAATTGTTGTTTTAACTTTTTCCCCCAACAACTTAAATTGTTGTTTTGTTTGGTTATAATTGAATAATAATAACTAATATTGTTCATTTTTCGGTTCTATTTTAGCCCATTATTATTGTTATTAAAAGAAAAATGAAAAAAAAAAAGTCATTCACCATATGAGCTTATGTTTTGAACAGGGGCCTTGTACACTACAAGCCAGGCCATGTTTAGAATTTGAGGTGTATGTCAACTGGGTTCTTTACATACAAACCACATTTCATATGGGAAAATACTCCTTAATTGAAAAGTAATTGCAACCACATTTCTTAATTTAAATTTCAATTCTTTATTAATTTTATTAGTATTGATTATTATTTTTTATAAATTACTATAATTATTATAATAATTAAAAGTAGTAATTTTCTCAATAAAAATGTAGTCTTGTGCCATCACTTTCATCTCAAACTACCAAAACATTGCAGCCACAAGCATGGTAATGAATATTACCATTTAAAAAACGAAATGTTACCATTTGAAGAGCAAATTAATTTTACCATCTGGAACATAGTAACAAATGTAAAAAAAGCAATAAAAAAAATTTCATGTCAAATTTAAAAGAAAATAAGGGTGACAATCGCAAGATCATGACCATAGAAGGTAAAAAAATTAAAAAGGTCAAAGGATGTAACCATGACCATAAAAGTAAAAAAAATCACTAATAACCTGACAAATACTAGCGGTAAAAATTGAAAAATGAAACACGGTAACAAATAAAAAAAATAGCGTAACAAAAAACCCATGGCAAGTGGTAACTAATTCATTTCAAACATAGGTAACCCAGACAAAAATATGGCAATAAAAAACATATTCATTAAGAAACATGGTAACAGAAAACGAACGACAAACCAAAAATATTAAAAACATGGTAATGGTTCAAACATATATCATGTTAATAAGTAACAAAAAAACACAAACTTGTGGTAACCCAGTATAAGAAAACACCAAAAAAACCAAACACTCGAAAAAATAGCATCGTGTTATAGGAAATTAAAAAGGGTAAAAAAATCTAAAATGAAAAGGTTGAACGAGAGAACTAGGAGGCGGATTTGACTCCAGTTGAACGAACCCCCGGCCCCCACCCCAAACCGGAAAAAAAAAAAAGGGGAGACAAATTTTGTAAATACACGCGCCTCAATTTGAAGGAGGCATCAATGGAGGCGGCGGGATTTAAATTCATGAAAGAGAAGGAGAAGGCAAGTGGAGACGATTTGGTGACGGCTAGTCATGGCGGCGGTGGAGATGGACTTGTACAATAGGAGGAAAAGTGGATAAGAAGTAGAAACCGGGTGATTGCCGTTACCATATCTGAGTTGAGCGCTGTTGGAAATTTATCAATTTTCCTAAACCCGTGTGATTAAAATAGGCAATTAATATATCAAACAATAATATATGTGCGGAAACTTAAATAACACCAGAAATTATTTAACGTCGTAAAACCTTTCAATGAGAAGGGAAAATCGACGGGGTAAACCAACAATTCCACTATCACCAAATAATAATGAGAATATAATGTTTATCCTCTCAAGATTATCACCCTAAATCAAGAGGTAATCACATACTACCACAATCACGCAACACCGTCAAGAACAATATTCTTGGTATCACAAATAACTCATCTAACAATATAGATGGAACCTAATAATCAATAACAAAAGGAGGAAAAATATCACCTAATCCGCTCCAAGAATTAACTTGGAGAAACCACCGCTTGAAGAAATCAAACACCAAATCAATTGTCGAAGAATCTCGTTCCAAGCAATAAAATATAAGGCTGAATTTTTCCTTCTCCAATTCCCTCGATTGACGTGCGTAATTTTTGTGCAAATTCCGTGCGCCTTTTTCTTCTCTGGCCGCGTGACCTTTGCCTTTTTCCCTGTTTTTGTTTTCTTTTGTTTAAACATATATATATATATATATATATATATTTTGAACAAAACTAAATCCTAATAGGTTTAGGATTTCGTGTCCCTCAAAACTTCTAATTTTATTCAGTGAAATCACTTAATTCATCCTCCAACTTTTGTCTTGTATTTAAGTTAGGTAACATCATGGGCTAGACTCACCCAACAATCTTCCCCTCCAATCTATGAAGGAGGTATCCCACACTTCAAATGTATTACTTAGAATGTATACCGGCATGGCCTGCACAGAACTCAAGCTTTTGTTTGGTAACTGCTTTTGTCAACATGTCACCAATATTCTTGTCATTGTGAATCTTTTCCAACTATAGAAGCTTCTCATTAACTGCTTTACGAATCCAATGATACCTGACATCAATGTGTTTGGTACGAGAATGATACATAGAGTTCTTACTCAACTCAAGAGTAATCTGACTGTCACAATAAATGACGTACTTACTTTGCTTCAATTTGAGCTCCTCAAGAAACTTTTTCAAACATATCACTTCCTTTCCTGCTTCAGCGATAGCAACATACTCAACTTCTGTTGTAGACAAAGCTACGCATTTTTGCAACTTAGACTGTCAAGAAACAGCTCCCCCTGCAAAAGTAAACAAGTACCCAGATGTAGATTTCCTGTTATCAAGATCACCTGCCATATCTGCTTACCACACCAACTGCGTGTGCAATATCAGGACGAGTACAAATCATAGCATACATCAAACTACCAACAGCTAAAGAATAGGGAATCACCTTTATTTTCTTCTTCTCCTCATCAGTCGAAGCACTGGATTTCTTGGTTAGTTTGAAATGAGCTCCAAGGGGTGAGCTAACTGGCTTAGCCCCTTTCATGCCGAACCTTTCAAGTACTCGCTCAATATAATGTCTTTGTGATAACCACAACTTCTTATATTTTCTATCTCAAACAATCTCCATACCCAAAATCTGTTTAGCTGACCCCAAATCTTTCATATCAAATGACTTATGCAAGGAATCCTTCAATTTTTGTATCAATCCTACATCCTGGCCAAGACTCATCATAAAAGTATCAAATTTTTTATACCATTGTCTTGGTGCTTGCTTTAAGCCATACAAAATCTTCTTTAATTTGCATACAAGGTGTTCTTTCCCTTTCTGTTCAAATCCTTTTGGATTTACCATATAAATCTCTTCCTCCAAATCACTATGAATAAAGGCAGTCTTCACATCAAGTTGTTCAATTTCCAAGACTAAACTGGCTGCTAAACCCAAAACAGCTCCGATGGATGTCATTTTTACCACAGGGGAGAAAATTTCATCAAAATCAACACCGTGTTTCTGCCCAAAACCTTTCACAACCAAGCGATCCTTATACTTCAATAAGTCACCATTGCTGTCTCTTTTGATTTTGTACACTCATTTATTCCTCAAACCCTTCCTATTCTTAGGAAGATTTACCAGCTCATAGGTGTCATTCTTCTTCAAAGAAGTTATCTCATCTACCATGGCTTTCATCCAGTGGGATTTGTCTTTATGGGCTTGAGCCTCTGAATAACTTTCTGGTTCTCCATCGTCAGTGAACAAAATATAATCAGACTCAAGATACTTAGTAGATGGTATATGCTCTCTTACAGATCTTCTTGATTCTCCAATTTCTTCTCCAACAGGGGTCTGCTCTCCCTGGTCAGTAATCTGCTCCCCCTGATTACTAGTCTGATCAACTAGAATATGATCAACTGTTTCATCATCAATATGAGCTACCTGACTATTAGTGCTAGGCTGAGATGCTGAAGAATTATCAGGTATGATATTAGGAACAACTAAAGTCATCTCCTTAGGCTGTTCGACTTTAGCAAAGTCCTCAATCGTCTGATCTTCATAAAACACTGCATCTCTACTTCTCACAAGTTGCCTTTTCTTTGGATCCCAAAACTTGTATCTAAACTGTTCATCACCATAGCCAAGAAACACACAAGGAGCAGCTCTGTCATCAAGTTTCGATCTCTGTTCCTTAGGTACGTGTATAAATACTTTACACCCAAACACCTTCAGATGAGAGTATGAAACATCTCTGCCTGTCCAAACTCTTTCTGGAATATCAAAATCTAAGGAAACTGAGGGAGATCTATTAATCAAATAGCAAGCAGTCCGAACTGCTTCACCCCAAAATGTCTTAGGAAGTTTGGCTGTCTTCAACATGCATCTGACTCTGTCAAGAATGGTACGGTTCATTCTTTCTGCCACACCATTATGCTGAGGAGTCCCTGCTTCTGTAAACTCATGTCGAATCCCAAAATCTGAACAATACTCTCTGAACACATGTGAAGTGTATTCCCCACCATTATCTGTTTTGAGGCTTTTCAAACACTTCCATGTTTCTCGTTCTACCATGGTATGAAACTGCTTAAAGCACTGGAGTACCTGATCCTTAGATTTCAGAAGATAGACCCATAACTTCCTAGAAGTATCATCAACAAATGTAACAAAATATTTGTTTCCACCCAAAGATGATACATCACCAGGAGAACACACATCAGAATGCACAAGATCTAAAATCTTCTCTTTTTTTTAAACGTGCCAGAAAAGGAAACTTGAGTTTGCTTACCGAATAAACAATGTTCACATCGGTCTAGGGACGTACCATTGGCTAAAGAGATAACTGCCTTTTTAGCCAGAACCTGTAAACCTTTTTCACTCATTTGCCCAAGCCTCTTATGCCACAAATTAGGAGAAGGATCTTCAACTGCATTTACCCCAGTCTTACAAGACTTTGCATAAGTCTTGTATTGCGTGCAACAAAGCTTTCCACTGGCAACGACTATTGATCCCTTTGATAACCTCCACTTCTGATCACCAAAAATACTGAAATACCTGCTTCGGTCGAGAGTATTTATTGCAAGCAGATTAAACCGCATGTCAGGAATATGCCTTACATCCTTCAGAATTAGGATGTACCCCATATTTATCTCCAGGTGAATGTCACCGATCTCCATAATTTTGGAATGTGAAGAGTTAGCCATATTTGACTGGCCATAATCACCTGCTCTATATGTAGTAAACAACTCAATATTTCTGCGAACATAGTATGAGGCACCACTGTCAACATGCCACTCAGTAAGACGGTCTCTAACATGCAGGCATTGACCCACTCCACAAGAGAGTACATCACTAGTCACCACACCTACAGTATTTTCATCCTCTTTCTTCTGATTATTACTCTTCTTCTGCTCTCTCAACCAAATTCTATAATTTCTTTTATAATGACCCTCTTTGCCACAATGATAACAAGTCTTCTTATCTTTTGACTTTGACCTGCCTCTAGACTTGCTGTGACGTCTTTGCCCTTTATTCTTACTTCTTCCTCTGTGATCATATGAAACAAGAACAAATGTATTATCTGAACCCACATGCAAACCTGAAGATTTCCTCCTGATTTCCTCATTCTGCATACTGTTCTTCACAGAATCCATAAATAACACACCATCTGAAGTAGAGTTACTTATTGTCACAACAAAAGTTTCCCAACTGTCTGGCAAAGAACTCAAAAGTAGTAATACTTTCAATTCATCCTCAAGAGCCATTCCCATTGTCACCAGCTGATTCACAACATTATGAAAATTATTCAAGTGCTCTGTCACGCTCTTACCGTCCTTATATTTCATATTGATCAAGTCTCTGATCAGAAAAGACTTCCTAGCTGCAGTTTTCTTCTCAAACATGGACTCCAATTTAGTCCACAATTTATTTGCATCTGTCTCCTGTGCTACATGATGAAAAAAACTATTATCCACCCACTGCCTTGTCGTCCCAATAGTTTTCCTGTGCAATTTCTGCCGATCCATATCTTCCATATCTTCCGGTTTAGAATCATCACCATCAATAGGATTATGCAAATCCTTACAATAAAGGATATCCTCCATCCTAGGTTTCCATGTTACCCAATTGTGATTGATAAGCTTGATCATAGCACTACCAACTGGGTCATCCATTTTAATCCACAAATTAAACATGTCTCTGATACCGCTGTTGGGAATTTATCAATTTCTCTAAACCCGTGTGATTAAAATAGACAATTAATATATCAAACAATAATATATGTGCGGAAACTTAAATAACACCAGAAATTATTTAACGTCGTAAAACCTTTCAATGAGAAGGGAAAATCGACGAGGTAAACCAACATTTCCACTATCACCAAATAATAATGAGAATATAATGTTTATCCTCTCAAGATTATCACCCTAAATCAAGAGGTAATCACACACTATCACAATCACGCAACACCATCAATAACAATATTCTTGGCACCACAAATAACCCATCTAACAATATAGATGGAACCCAATAATCAATAACAAGAAGAGGAAAAATATCACCTAATATGTTCCAAGAATTAACTTGGAGAAACCACCGCTTGAAGAAATCGAACACCAAATCAAATGTCGAAGAATCTCGTTCCAAACAATAAAATATAAGGCTGAATTTTTCCTTCTCCAATTCCCTAGATTGACGTGCGTAATTTTTGTGCAAATTCCGTGCGCCTTTTTCTTCTCTGGCCGCGTGACCTTTGCTTTTTTCCCTGTTTTTGTTTTCTTTTGTTTCAACACACACACACACACATATATATATATTGAACAAAATTAAATCCTAGTAGGCTTAAGATTTCGTGTCCCTCAAGACTTCTAATTTTATTCAATCAAATTACTTAATTCATCTTCCAACTTTTGTCTTATATTTAAGTTAGGTAACATCATGGGTTAGACAGATCGGAAGAGCAGCGATCGGTGGTGTTTTAAATTAGTGGCGCAAGAACATGATGAGATGTCACATGTAATGGTCGTGGTGGAAACACATTCTGGGGGAGTGGTGTAAGTCAGAGAACCTAACCAGTCGTGGAGGTGGGCGCGGCGGAGCCATCACAGATGGCGGGGGTTACGGCGTTTTGGACTATAGATAGACGTTTCCAAATAATTTTTTTTTTAAATGAAATAAACTTTCTTTGAAAATATATAAATTCCTAAAAAATCATGATAATAATAATTACAATTAATAATAAGGAAAAATAAATAAAGGCATTTTTACAACTCGAAATGCTATAATTACAATTAATTTTACAATAAGTATAATTAAGATCCTCTATAGAAAAGGAGGGTGAATTATCAAATTATCTCAACTACATATAAAAGAGTACGCCTCACCACAAAAACTGTGAATCTCTCTAAAAAATGTCTCAACTTGGTGCCTCAAGCTAATGCCGTCCTCGAGGCGCTCCTTCCCCTGCTTCTTAAAACATGTATTTAGGACTTTGTCTATGCTTGCGTTGTTGCAACTTTTTTTTGTCATTTTTTTTTTAAATAGCATGGTAACTAATGATTTGCAGGAAAGGTTTTCAAAATTCATAAATCCTTTATTTCAAACTTGTTGGTCGATCAAATCTTGGGTCTAAACTCTGAACATTCTATATATTAAAAAGGATTTTAATCTTAAATTAAAAGTTCTCGTCCAACAAAATCATGAAATAAAGTGTAGACGATGTTTAAGATCGATAAACTGAACCAACAAGGCTAAATTAACTAGACTAAAAGTTTTCATTTAGTGAAAAAATCATAAATTATACTCCAAAATATTAAGGATAAAAAAAAGAAAAATATCAGTGACCAAATACATATTTATTTATCAATTCAATTCAATTCAACATGGGTCTCCCAATAAGTTGTCTTTTAGAAAGATCAAAATGCATAGTCATCTTAAAACGATAACATTTACAATAATGACCTTTCTTGAACCATGACTCCATGCATTTAAAATGAAACATATGCGAGCAAGGCAAGCATATGAGTTCATTCCCTTTAAGGAAGCTATCGAGGCAGATAGGGCAACTTTTAGCATCATTATCATAATCTTCTTGTGGTAATCTCTTTCCCCTGACAAATCCAAATAAAATTAAAGGAGAAGCTGGAATGACACCAATTGATTGTTTTAGTATGCGATGTAACACAGACGATTCATGAAGAGTGTGGTTGTTAAGAATCACCACTTTCACATTCAAAAGCAAAGAATTGTAATTCCGAGACATTCGATCATCAGCAATGGCCCTTCTTAGCCTACAGTAGACTTGTTCAACAAGTTGTTGGTGACGATCTGGGTGAAGTAGCCAACTTTTGACAACGCCAAGGAGGAATTGGCTAGTTGTACCATAGTTGAGGAACTCCGTTGGCCTGATTTGAATACAGTTTGAAATTTCTCCTAGATAAGCTACTGCTACTTCTTTCTGCTGATGAGGAAGTTCATGGGGGTTGACCAAGACTAGGAAAGAGGAGGAATCAAATTTGATATTAACGTGAACCAAGGAGAGGTACCGATGGCGGCGATATGTTATTGCTTTTAATTCTAATTCAATGATATGAAACTCCACATCCTCGGTCCAGTAATCGAAACAACCAATTCTTGAATTAGGGGACGACATCCTAGATATTTCTTCTAAAGGATTGGTATTGCTGAAAACAAACAATTATTAGTGACGGTAAGTCATGACGGCGGTAGAGATGGGCTTGTACAATAAGAGGAAAGGGGGATAAGAAGTAGAAACGGGTGATTGTCGATACCGTACCTAAGTTTTAGCAATCGGTGGTGGTGTAAATTAGTGGCCGAAGAACATGATGAGATGTCACGTGTACCGGCCGTGGTGGAAGCACATTCTGGGGGAGTGGCGGCAGTCAGAGAACCTAACAAGTGGTGATGGTGGTGGTGGCGGCAGCTGCGGAGGCTTCAAAGATGGAGGGGGTTACGGATGCTCAGAAGAGATTGTTGAACCCTAATCTTGAGGAATATAGATAGTTGCCAAATAATTTTTTAAATGAAATGATTTTTTCTTTGAAAATATATAAATTCTTAAAAATCGTAATAATAAGAAAAAAAAGAAAAATAAATAAAGGTTTTTTTAAAACTCGAAAAGGTATAATTACAATTAATTTTACAATAAGAAGAGTACTCCTCACCGCAAGAACTGTGAATCTCTCTCAACTGTTGGTGCCTCAGGACACCAAACTGCCTCAAGTGGATGCCGGCCTCGGGGCGCCTTCCTCTGCCTTTTAAAACATGTATTTAGAACTCTTTCTATGCTCGCATTATTTTAACTTTTTGTGCCTTTTTTTTTTCTGGAAAATAGCACAGTAACTTTTTGATTTGCAGGTAAAGATTTGAAAACCCATAAAGTCATAAACCATTTATTTCAAACTTATTGGTCGATCAAATCATGGATCTAAACTCTCAACATTCTATATATTAAAAAGGATTTTAATCTTAAATTAAAAGTTCTCGTCAAATAAAATCTTAAATGAAAGTGTAGACGTTGTTTAAGATTGGTAAACTAAAACAAGAAGGCTAAATTAACTAGAATTAAAGGTTTTCATCAAGGATTTAAAAAAAAAAAAAAGAAAGAAAAAGAAAAAGAAGAAGAAAGAATCGGTAACCAAATACATGTTTATCTATCGATTCAATTCACCATGGGTGTACCAATAAGTTGTCTTTTAGAAAGAACCAAATGCATAGCCAACTTAAAACGGCAACATGGACAATAATGACTTTTCTTGAACCATGGCTCGATGCATTCAGAATGAAACATATGCGAGCAAGGCAAGCATACGAGTTCATTCCCTTTAAGTAACCCATCGAGGCAGATAGGGCAACTTTTAGCATCATTATCATAATCTTCTTGTACAAATCTCTTTCCCTTGACATGTCCATATAAAATTAAAGGAGAAGCCGGAATGACACCAATTGATTCTTTTAGTATGCGATGATACACAGACGATTCATGAAGAATGTGGTTGTTAAGAATCACAACTCTCACATTCAAAAGCAAAGGATTGTAATTCCGAGGCATTCGATCATCAGCAATGGCCCTTCTTAGCCTACGGTAGACTTGTTCAACAAGTTGTTGGTGACGATCTGGGTGAAGTAGCCAACTTTTGACAACGCCAAGGAGGAATTGGCTAGTTGTACCATAGTTGAGGAACTCCGTTGGCCTGATTTGAATACAATTTGAAATTTCTCCTAGATAAGCTACTGCTACTTCTTTCTGCTGATGAGCAAGTTCATGGGGGTTGACCAAGACTAGGAAAGAGGAGATATCAAATTTGATATTAACGTGAACAGAGGAGAGGGACCGACGGCGGGGATATGTAATAGCATTTACATCTAACTTAATGACGTCAAAGTCGACATCCTCGGTCCAGAAATCGAAACAACCAATTCTTGAATTAGAGGACGACATCCTAGATATTTCCTCTAAAGGATTCGTTTTCCTGAAAACAAACAATTATCAGTGAATACAAGAGTTTAATTGTGCATATATAGAGGGAAGGAGTCAGTCCTTTGGGATTTTGGTGTAACTTAGGATATATATTAGCTTTTATTCTAGTCCTGATCTTGGTGGAATTATCCTACCACACACATACGTGGTTGAATATCATTGGATAATCCACACAAGAAATTTGAGTTTCCCGCCATGTGTATTTGGCGGAGATTATTTTTAGCTTTTTTATTAGTTCTAGTGAAATATGGAACTAATAATTTCCTTTCCTATGTTCAAAATAATAAAAAATAAATAAATTCCTTTCCTTGTACGGAAAGGGAAAAGACGGAAGATTGTTCCGTTTCTTATTGGACTGCAGATTTCCAGTTGGTTTTCAAGAGTTAGGTGTAACATGTTTGGCTAACATTTATAAATAAATAAATGAATTTAAATTTCAAAATTTTTACGCATAACAACACACTATTAAATAACATATTTGATGTTGCATTGGAGATGGTCCTTTTTTTTTTAATAAAGAAATGGAATTATACATGTTCAAGTGCACAGTTTAACATTCAACGATATTATGCAGTATCACACAAAACTCAAAAGCAGACTTCAAAGTTATGTACAAAAATCCCAAACACTAGAGATTAAAACATCTAATAATTAATTAACAGCACAAGTTTGCTTTGTAAATTTTATTTTGCGTTAGCTAAAGCTTTTAGTTGTGATTACATTTTGCAATTAGTTTACTACTTTTTTCCCCTTATGCAAAATGAAGAAATAAATGAATAAAAGGTAATTTACACATAATGTCCATAATCTTTCAAGTATTAATAAATTACGTCTCTAACCTTTATTTCTCCTTCTGTGGGTCCTCAACCTTTTAAGAAATCTTCATCCAAGTCCCTATTAACTGAAATCATCTATTTCCTCAGCTAAGTTGGAGGCATTTTTGGTAAAATAAAAAAATAAATATTTTAATTTAAAAAAATTAAGGGGGGAGGACTCCCCTTTTGGCTCAGTTTTTTTTTTTTTTGTTTTGGGGGGGGTGGGGGAAGGGTGGTTCCCCCTACGTTGCCGCAATCCCCTCCGGTGCTGCCGTCGATAACCATTGGGTTGCCACTCAATGGCTATTGGAAATGACAGCATAGTGCGGGAAGACTTCTCCCCTTTTGGCTGTCGGGAAGGGCTGTCATTTCCGACAGCCAAAAAGGGGGAGTTCCCCGCCCTCATTTTTCCTTTTCTTTTTTTTTT
>CAVNYN010220753.1:0-16978 GCA_963692815.1 Nyctanthes arbor-tristis
GTGTTCTAACTCGACAGGTAAGTGACATGATTTTCCAAAGACAAGTCTATAAGGAGACATTCCAATAGGGGTTTTAAAAGCAGTATGGTAAGCCCACAATGCATCAGAAAGTTTTAAAGACCAATCCTTTCTTGTTGGGTTAACCGTTTTTTCACGAATGCGCCTAATTTCCCTATTTGAAATTTCAGCTTGACCATTTGTTTGTGGATGATAGGGAGTAGAAACTTTATGTGTAATCCCATATTTCTTCATCAGTTGTTCAAAATATCTATTACAAAAATGTTTCCCACCATCACTAATAATAGCACGTGGTGTACCAAATCTAGAAAAAATGTTTTCTTTCAAAAATTTCACCACAACTTTATGGTCATTTGTCTTACATGCAATTGCTTCTACCCATTTGGACACATAATCAACAGCAACTAAAATGTAAGAATTGTCAAAAGAAATAGGAAAGGGACTCATGAAATCAATACCCCAAACATCAAATAATTCAACAATAAGAATAGGGTTCAAAGGCATCATGTTCGGCGAGAAATGTTTCCTAACCTTTGACATCGATCACATGAAGTACAATACAAATGTGTGTCTTTGAAAAGAGTTGGCCAGTAAAATCCACATTGTAAAATCTTTGCAGCAGTTTTCTTTGATGAAAAATGCCCACCACATGCATGGTCATGACAAAAAGAAATCACATTTTGTTGTTCACTTTCAGGTATGCATCTCCTAATGATTTGATCAGGGTAATATTTGAACAGATAGGGATCATCCCAAACGAATTTCTTTACTTCAGTCAAAAATTTGATTTTATTATTTCAACTCCAATGACTAGCTATATGGCCAGTGACAAGATAATTGACAATATCAGCATACCAAGGTGCTTCAGACACAGAAAAGAGTTGTTCATCTGGGAGTGTTTCCTTTATAGGCAATCTCTCATCAATAGATTCCACTATCAGCCTAGACAAGTGATAAGCTACAACATTTTTAGCACCTTTCTTATCACAAATTTCTAAATCAAATTCTTGCAACAACAAAATCCAACGAATTAAGTGAGGCTTAGCATCTTTCTTTGAAAGAAGGTATTTCAATGTAGCATGATCTGTGTAAATTATGACTTTTGAACCAATCAAGTAAGATCAAAACTTGTCTAGAGCAAACACAGCAGCAAGCAGTTCTTTTTCAGTAGTGGAGTAATTAAGTTATGCATCATTGAGAGTTTTACTTGTATAAAAGATCACATACGGCATCTTGTTCACACGTTGTCCTAAAACAGCACCAATGGCATAGTCAGCTGCATCACACATGATTTCAAAAGGGATGTTCCAATCTAGTGGCTTAATAATTGGTGCAGAGGTCAAAAAATTTTTAAGTTTCTCAAAAGCTTCAAAACAAGATTCATCAAGGACAAAAGGTGTATCTTTTGATAGCAGGTTACACAAAGGCCTAGAGATTTTACTAAAATTTTTGATAAACTGACGATAAAATCCAGCATGGCCTAAAAATAATCGAATTTCCTTTATTGCTCGTGGAGGTGGAAGGCTAACAATTAGATCAATCTTAGACTTGTCAACCTCAATTCCTTTCTTTGAAACAATATGACCCAAAACAATTCCTTTTTTAACCATAAAATGACATTTCTCCCAATACAACACAAGATTTTTCTCTTTGCACCTCTCTAAGAATAAATTCAAATGGTGTAAACACTCTTCAAAACTAGATCCAAACACTAAAAAGTCATCCATAAATATTTCAAGAAAATGTTCCACCATATTAGGAAAAAATACTCATCATGCATCGTTGAAATGTAGCAGGTGCATTACATATGCCAAAGGGCATGCGCCGATAAGCAAATGTACCAAAAGGACAGGTAAAGGTGGTTTTCTCTTGATCTTCAGGTGCTATTGGGATTTGGTTATAACCAGAATAACCATCAAGGAAACAATAATAAGCATGTCCGACTAATCTTTCTAACATTTGGTCAATGAAAGGAAGTGGAAAATGATCTTTCCTAGTGACGGCATTCAACTTTCTATAATCAATACAAACACGCCAACCAGTTTGCACTCGAGTAGGAATAGGTTCATCAGCATCATTTTTCACAACTGTTATGCCAGATTTCTTTGGAACAACTTGAACAGGACTAACCCATGAACTATCAGAAATGGGATAAATCACTCCTACATCTAAGAGTTTGATCACTTCAGCTCTAACAACTTCTTTCATATTGGGATTTAGTCATCTTTGAAATTCATGTGTAGGCTTGATATTTTCTTCCAAATGAATTCTATGCATGCAAACTGACGGATTGATGTCCTTAATATATGAAATCGTCCACCCTATAGCTTCTTTTTGATCCTTAAGGACATCCATCAATTTACCTTCCTGTTCATTATCTAAGTCAGAGGCTATGATCACTGGCAATGTCTCAAATGGTCCTAAGAATGCATACTTCAAGGTCTCAGGTAATGGTTTCAGCTCCAACTTTGGCGACTCAACAGGTGATCGTTTTGGCTCTAAATTCCCATGGGGTTCAATTTTGGCTCTCTATTTATCAGTATCCATTAGTTGGGCAGATTCTAGTAAAGAATTCACTTCACTAATTGAAGCCTCAATATCTATGTTCATGTCAAATTGAGTGAGATATTTTTCAAAATGATCTTGTTCATCAATTTGAGAGAAGAAATTATCAATCTCGATCATGTTCACTTCACACAAATCATCAATTTCAACAAATTTATTAGCAACATTAAAAATGTTCAACTCAAAAGTCATATTTCCAAAATGATATTTTCAAGACATCATTACGACAATTGATGATTGCATTAGAAGTTGCTAAGAATGGTCTACCCAAAATGATAGGAATTGTATCACTCTTATTTCCAATGGGTTGAGTATCAAGAACAATGAAGTCTACTGGAAAATAGAATTTATCAACTTTGATCAGCACATCTTCCACTATTCCCCGAGGAATTTTGATAGACCTATCTGCAAGTTGGAGAGTCATAGTGGTTGGTTTCAATTCTCCTAGACCAAGTTGCTTGTAAACAGAGTATGGTAAAAGATTCACACTGGCTCTTAAATCAAGTAAAGCTTTATCTATCATATGTTCACCAATGACACAGGAAATTGTTGGACAACCAGGATCTTTATACTTGACAGGTTTCCTATGTTGGATTATAAAGCTCACATGTTTTGTCAAAAATGCCTTTTTGGAACATTAGATTTTCTTTTAATGGTACAAAGATCTTTCAAGAATTTTGCATAAGCAGGCACCTGTTTTATAGCATCAAGGAATGGAATGTTAACACTAACTTGCTTAAATACCTCCAAAATATCATTGTATTGGGCACCTTTCTTATTAGGAACAAGTCTTTCAGGAAATGGAGCTTTTGGAATGAAATTTGAGGGCTGATTGTCATTTTCAATTGATTCTTTGGGTTTTGAACTTTCAAACCGACTCATGTCACTTTCTTTCTCAACCCGAGGTAGATAATCAGGTTTGGTTATGGTTTTTCCCGACCTAAGAGTGGCTATGGACTTAACCTCTTCGTTGGAATTTGATGATCCTGCCTCGTATTGACCTTTGAGATTGGGAACGAGTTGACTTGGAAACTTTCCTTTTTCTCTTTCTGCTACAGTAGTAGCCAGTTGTCCTATTTGTGTCTCAAGTTTCAAAATAGACTGTTGGGTTGATTGCATGAATTGTTGTAAGGTATCCTCTAGATAAGGTTTCTTTTGAATTGGTGCAGAATTTTGATGAAAATTTTGAGGGTTAGATGAATTAAAGTGGGCAAAGTTTTGATTTGGAATACTAAACTGATGCCCTCCTTGATTCATCAAAGGCTGGTGTTGCTTCCATGAGAAATTGGGATGTTTTCTCCAATTTGGATTATATGTCGCAGAAAATGGACTATTAGATGATCTACCATAAGAATGAGTACATTAGCCTGTTCAGGAAAAGCTTCTTGATAGGTAGGCACTAGAGGGCATGATTGAACAAGATGGGAAGAATTTTGACATAGGGCACACACTTCATTCCTATTTATGGAGTGACTCAAGAATAATGCTTCAACTTTCCTATTCAAATTGGACAAAGTAGTTCTCACATCTATATCATCTTTCACCTCATAAATTCCACCTCTCTTAGGTCCACTAGCTTTTGCTCTAGAATCTAAACAATTCCATTTTTGAGAATTAACAGCCAATGACTCAATAGCCTCCCATGCTTCTTGCCCTCGGAGATGTAAAAATTTTCCTCCATGCATAGATTGTATCATTTGACGATTTGATGAAGTCAAGCCATCATAAAAATATTTCACAAGTCTCCATATTTCAAAACCATGATGGGGACATTTTAAAATCAAATCATTGAATCTCTCCCAACATTCATAAAATTCTTCACTTTCTTTTTGAAAAAATTCAGAAATTTCTCTCCTAAGGTGGTCGGTTTTTGACATTGGGAAAAATTTTGAGAAAAATTCGTTAACAAGTTGATCCCAACTAATAATTGTTCCTGCAAGGAGAGAATTTAACCAAGCTTTTGCTTTATCCTTGAGAAAAATGGAAAAAGTCTAAGTCGAACCGACTCATCAGAGAAGTTTTGATAACGAAAAGTTGAACAGATTTCTAGAAATTCCTTAACGTGCATGTATGGATCCTCCCTCTCTAAACCATAAAAGGATGGTAAAAGTTGAATTACAGATGGTTTGAGCTCAAAATGGGTTGCATTAGTTTGCGGCAAGACTAAACAAGACGGAGAATTGCTTGAGACGGGAGAGAAGTACTCAAGAAGGGTTTTTTCTTGCTCTTGTGGATTTTCTAGATTTCTGGGATTATCATTATGCTCATCCAAGTTTACTAATGGTTCAACTTGAATATCACTTAAAGAGAAACTTCTTCTAACCAAACGATTATTTAAATTTCGCTCCCAAGTTTGCATAAAAAGATTAACTATCCTATATTTTTTCTAAAGTGTTGTAAAATTGAATAACGCTTAACTGATTAGGCTTCCAGGTAATTGGACAGGCCATGATTGGCCAAATTAAAAACCAATTTCCTTAGGCGTGTTAATAGCCTTGTTGACAAAGCCTTCCCAATATTGCAAATATTCAAGATCACAACAAATTTTTTATGTTTCCTAAGGTCTTTAACAAGAAAAAGCAATCCTACTACTATTATGAAAACAAAGAACACTTACAAATATATGAAGTAACTAATATGAAAAACAAAATTTATGAGAAAATAAAATGACACAAAGAAATATACCACATAAGTCACGTAGGAGAAATTACTAAAAGAAGAGAAAGAAGGCACCCGGTTTAAATTTGCTTCTATCGTGTCCTTGACTCTTCGACGGGCCTTTTCGTTTGACATTGTATGATCAATCCAAGTGACCTTGATTTCCTACTAGAAGACACAAAAATATAAACTATTACACAAGGAAAATGAAAATCAAATAAACACTAAGTTATAACTAGTCAAGAGCAAAACTAGATAGGATTAAATTAACTTTCAAATAGCATTCCCTGGCAACGGCGCCAAAAACTTGTTGTTTCGATTTTAAATACTCGCAAGCGCACGAATCGATTGAAATATAGAAATGTAAGTTACGAGGTCGATCTCATGAGGAATGCAAAGATGAATATGAAAGTTTAATGTAGCCTTTCTTAGTTTACTTCTACCTAGTTAAGAAAGCATAAGTTGTTTGACTTAAGACAAGGAATAAAATAAAAATAACTAAAGACAACAAGTTTCAACAAGTTTTTGATTAATGAAGAGAGAATTACTAAGGTTTTTGAATCCACCACATTTGACAACATACTATCTAGGTATCTATTAATTCCTAAATTCAAGCAACAAGTCGAAATCAATCTATTGTTACCTATAGACTTAGCAATTAAGTTCAGTTTACACAATTCTAAAGCAGGTTCTTCTTTGCTTCTTTTACGGAACCATCTAAGCATTCACGGTCTCAATTTAAAAAAAACAATGAATCAAAGATATTACTTAACAACCAACTTCAAGAAAGGATTGATCAACCGAGTTTCTAACTATCAATAATACATGATATTAAAGATGAAAGATATATCGGATTGAGTAATGAAATAAGTAAGAACCATAAACGTTTCACACAAATGGAATTAATTTGATATCCAAACAATTACATTGTCAAAAGGGTTTCATCTTCAACCTTAGTACAAAAATGCTTAGAACATAGTCGAAGTAAAGCAAAAAAAAAAATAGATAGAACCCGGCACAGATTCAAGTACAAATCTATGAATTCTTCTATGAAAATACATCTACTTTGTTCCTTGCTTCCTCAGTACTTTCTCTTGTGTAGTGTTCTCCAAAAACTTGTCCTTGAATGACCACAAGAATGCTCTTTATGTAGAGGAAATCTAACAACTTTCTTCTTGCAACTTTCCTCATGATAGGCTGGTTCTAGCAATTCTGATGCAACTTTTAGCCATAATTTGTTGGTTATATTCATCAAATTTGGACTTGTCACAAACATAAAAGTTCTGTACTAATGAGTTTGTGACGTTCTGGAAAAAATTTCAGGCCAATTGGGATTTTTTAGGCCGAGATATGTTCAAAATAGTCAGCGCTGCCCACTTGTCCAGCGGCCATTAGGTGAATGCATCAACTTTCAAATTTTTGGCGATTTTTGAGACTCTTTGTTCCAGATTCAGAATCATATGATAAAATAGCATATTTATATCTTTGACTTTTCTTTTGAATCGAGCAAGAATCACAAGATTTGGATAGCTATAGCTTGACATATCCATGAAAAACCAACACCTCTGCAGACAGAAAGTTTGACTGCCAAACTGTTCTGGTTCTCTCTTCTTGGCCATCTTCTTGTGGGCCTAAGTTCTGAATCTGGGAAAGTGATAAAGATGAATATCATAGATAGATAACTTGGGTTCATTCTTCAACTTGAATCACACCAATCCAATATATATAACTCCAGATATGATCAAAATAGTGAAGGCTGCCCACTAGTCAATATCTTATCTTGATAAGAACACAGCTTGGAACTTTATGATGACTTTTGACTACTTTGTGGACCGAATTTGAATCTGGTCATACTGGATGATTTTCTGTATATTTAAGTTATCTTTCCAATCCCACTTGAATCATCTTCATTGGACCTCTATAACTCAATTTATCACCGTTTCTTCGACACTTGCCCACAGTCGACATAATTGTTGAACATCCCAACTTGTCTTGATCGACTTGCGCCATGAACTTTCGACACTTGCAACATAAAAATACATCAATAAGTACCATTTTTTCATGTACGATACTTGCCAATATGCATGTGAATACATACTTTAACTAATTACTTTGTAGGACATGTATTCATACAAAATGAACTTGTAGCATGAAAATCGATTTACCTCAACAAAATGGCTGGATTACTATCAAATGAACATATAGTACCTTATAAATGATATATCAAAGATGCAAATTTTGACACTAATCAGATGTTAAAACTGCCTTTCTACATGGTGGCCTTGATGAGCTTATATATATGAACCAACCTGTTAGTTTTATTGACTCAAAAGAAGTAAGTATGATTACTGTTTGTACTTTAAAATTGATAAGTCAAAGCATGCTTCTATCTTTTTACTGCTATATGTTGATGATATGCTTCTTATAAGTTCTAGCATAAAGTCTGTTGTTTACTCCGTAGGATAAATACGCCCGGTGTTCTTTACTGCTTTCCTTACTGCTTTCAAAAATCGCGGTTATTCATGTTACCTTAGGGTTTGGAAATATTGGGGTTTCGGATCCGATTTGTACAATAGTAATTTTCTAAATGTATTTGTTTTGGAGTGCAAAGTGTATGGAATGAATATGCCATGTGTTAAAATTTCTGTATGTAAATAGATGCAAGGGGAAAACGAATGAATGAAGCTGTGAGTTGGTGTAATTTTTCTAAGTGGATGAAACAGTGTGTGTATGTCTGTCTCTGTGTATTGAATGTAATAATTGTAGAATATGAAAATGTGTTCTGCGAATGAGAGATTTCTAGATTTCTGATGTGAGTGAAATTGGAACTAGTAGACTATAATATATACACACACACACACGGCAAGGGAACAAAAAATGTAGGGAGATTCTATGCTGATTATGGAAGGTTGGCGGAAGATTTGGTGGTCTTTGGCACAGAAAATTCAGAGGATAACGGGGTGTTTTCTGCTACCAACGGCAATGTCAGGTAGTGGGAGAAACCGATTATTCAACTGGGTCAACAAGCTGTTAAGCTGGCTTAATCCAATTTGGGCTCAAGCTTTTTGGGCAAAGGGCTTCTTCTATATTGAGTTAAAATAGATATGGGGTGTCTTGAAAAATACAAAGATTTCGGACACGCTTTTTAAAATTAAGGTACATAATGGCTTCTTTTGAAAAATCTGGTGTTTCAATTGTTTTAACATTGAGATATCACAATTTACAACACACCATTTACAATTCGCCTAAACACCGAGTCACACAATAAACAACTCACCAAAACATCAAGTAACATCAAAACAACTCGACAAAACATCCAGTCACACCAAAACAACTCACTAAAACACCGAGTCACAATAAAAACAACTCCAAAACTCCGAGTCACAATAAAAACAACTCGCCAAAACATAAATTCACAATAAAAACAACTCTCCAAAACATTGAGTCACAATTAAACACAACTCCAAAACAATAAAAACAACTCACTAAAATACCGAGTCACAACAAAAACAACTCTCTAAAGTGCCGAGTCAAATAAATAACAACTCCAAAACACCGAATCACAACAAAAACAATTTGCTAAAACACCAAGTTACAATAAAAACAACTTATCAAAACACCAAATCACAACAACACAAACAATTCACTAGAACAACCACAATAAAATATCACAGCAATCACACTACACCACCAACCACCCATTACCACCACCGCCGGCCACAACGACACCACCACAACTCGCCAAAAATACTACAACTCATCGGAACCACCATCACAAAACATCACAACCAATCATAATTAAACCAGAAATTAAACAATAGTGAAGAAAAAAAAAAGGGAAATTGCAAATTCAATAAATTGCAGATTCAGAGATAAGTAAAAAATAAAAAATAAAAAAGCAGTGTTGCCTGCAACAATGAATCACCAGCTAAATAATAGTAATTCACCGGATGAATATGCCACAATTTATTATTATTTAACAGTAATTCACCGGCTAAATCTATCGCCTGAATGGTTTTGGTTATGGTAGAAACAATTAATAGCAGCATTGCCACAATAATAGCGTTTGTTGACTTCTCAGATTTCAGATCAAAGCCATGAGATTTTGGTGAACCTTCTGGCAAAGATGAGGAAGTTGGTGAGCGTGAAATCATCTCTGAGCTGCAAGAGAGAGAGAGAGAGAGAGCAGGCCGAAGCACAGAGAGATATAGAAGGCCGATAAAGAGGAGGACGACACGGATGATGTTATATAGAAGGCTGGCGTGCGGCAGTGGTGGACCAACAAGGTTGGGAGCACACAGAGGAGAGGGAGGGGGAGGGGGAGGGGGGAGAGAGAGAGAGAGATTTACTCAAGTAGGGAATATGCTGGGTGGGTGCATGGAGACACCTGATTTTTCAAAATTTGCTCTTGTGCTCCTGATTTTTTAGATAGAGATTGATAAACACCTTATTTCCCTAATTTGTCCAATGGATAATAGGCTCTAAACTTGGGCATGAAAATAAGAAATAAAACTTGGGCTTGAAAATGACTAAGAACTTGGGCTTATTTAAAATTAAAGCAAAATGGACTTAAATATTAATTTGGGTTTGGGCTAAAGAAATTAAGCTACTAATTAGTCCAATGGTAAAATTGGATATAAACGCGAATATTCTCAAATATCACATAATTGGACTCACGCTGGAAATCCAATTACGAACGCACGTTATCTTTAAAATAAAATAGACGAGCGACACGAATTTCTTTAAAACCCATATCGGGACCAATATCAAAGTAACGGATTAAGATGGTAGTGACACACTTAAGAAGTTTTTAAAATCTTTAAAGTAATTGTAAGCATGCAAGCATCCCTTTGGCTGCCACTACATTGCCCAAGAACCCTACACGATCTAGCCAAAATTCACAGACAATCTTTCCCTCCGCAGAGTTTCCAATATGGTCTTTAGATGTTCAATATGCTGTCCCAAACTCTTCAAGTATATTAGGATGTGATCGATGAACACAATGATAGACCTATCCAAATGCTCATGGAACACTCTGCTCATCAAGTCCATAAATTGCGGAGAAGCATTTGTTAGACAGAATGACATTACTGTAAATTTGTAATACCCGTAACGGGTTCTGAAAGCCCTTTTGGGTATATCTACTGATTTGATCTTTAGTTGGTGATAGCCTCACCTCAACTCAACCTTAGAGAAGACAGCTGCTCTCTTCAGCTAATCAAACATATCCTCAATTGTCGGGAGTCGATATTTGTTCTTCATCGTCAACTTATTCAGTTCACAATAGTCAGTACACATTCTCATACTCCCATCCTTCTTCTTTATGAACAGGACCGATGCTTCCCAGGGAGCCAGACTTGGCCTGGTAAAGCCCTTCTCTAAAAGTTCCTCTATTTGAACTTTTAACTCCTACAGCTCCTTTAGTGCCATATGATAAAGAGCTTTGGATGTAGGGGCGGCTTCTGGCACCAGGTCGATGGTAAATTCTTCCTGTCTGCGGGATGGGACACCCGGAAGATCCTTGAGAAACACATCGGGGTACTGACGTACCACTGGTACATTGTCCAGGGATAGATCTTCAGAAGGTTTTCCTTGAAGGCTAATCAAATACCTCTAGCAGTCAACCTTTTACTAATAGCTTCCTTGCTTGAAGGGCTGAGATAAAGCGGGATAGTGCCTTAATCATTGACTTGTAAAACTTAAACTGCTCGTTTCCATTCTTTTGAAAGGCTACTTCCTTTTCGTGAGAAATTATGGTAGCCCGATTAGCATTTAACTATTCCATTTCCAAAATTATGTCCAAGTCCTTCATACTAATCACATTTAAATCAACCTTTATTTTCATTCCACCAAAATATATTTGTACTGCCCTAACTATTTCAATTGCATCAATCAGTCCGCCTAATGGCATACTAACCTCAAGTACGCTACCAATTTTCTCCCCTACTATGTTCAATCTAACTAAGCATGCAATAGATATCAAAGAATAGCTAAGACATATATGGGAGTGCCAGAGACAGATAGAATACTTGCTATCACGTCTGGGTCTTCGATGGAGACCTCGTAGGTCATGGAAAAGATCCTGGCCTTCCTTTTCTTTGCCTGACCCGTGCACTTGCTTGGCCCACAATTCTTACACTCGTAGGTAAAGTGGCCTGGCTAGCCACAGTGATAGTAGACTTTCTACCCCATCCTGCACTCCCCAAAGTGGTACTTCTTACACTTATGGATTAAGGGAATACAACACTCTTCTGGCCACTACTTGACCCAGTGTCTTGCTTTTTTTACTATCCCAATCCCTGATGCCTGTTTCTGCTCTGGTAGGACCACTTTCTCTTCCCTGTGATTCTTCTGAGTAGTCTAGCCCTTGACCATCAAACCTGAGGAGGTGATCGTCTGAGCCTTTTTCACTACCTCGCTGTAGGTGGGGAGATCGAAGGCACTCTCAGGCCAAAACCTTCTTTCAAAACATCTGGCCTTCATATGCTCAGTGCTCGTCAAGTGCGGGGCGAAGCTAGATAGCTCTTTGAGCTTCCTTTCATACGTTGTAATGTCCCTATCCCCCTGTATGAGTTGCAGAAACTCCATCTCCTTGTCACCAAGGAGGGCTTGGCGGAAATATTTATTCATTATCTTAGTTTTAAACTGAGCCCAAGTCATGTTCCTTAGCTCTTCGTCAGTTTTGGTACGAGAGACTGACTTCCACCAATGTCTAGCCCCACTGACCAGCTTGAATTCCACACATAATACTTTCTAATCCTCGGGGCATGATATGTGGTTGAAAATTTTCTCCATAATGCGGATCCACTTATCCACAGCTAATGGTCCATTCTCACTGTCAAATGTCAGCAGATAGTACCTACGGAACTGTTTGATGACTGGCACCGCAGGGGCATCTAGTGCAGGTACTAGAGCTAGAGCCGGGGCCTATCCCATTCCTTAGATGACCCAGATAAGTTCTTTGAGCATGTCTGTTTGTGTTGGGGCACCATTCCTTAGATTCTAGCTCATGGCTTTGGGTTACTGAAAACGTTATCTCACTCTCTCTATAATGTAAATTAAAACTGTAATTTTAAGCGTTGATAATTTGATTTTTTTTTTTTTGGGTGATCTTTGGGATGACCATCTACATCGTTGTTTTTTTCCTATTTTGTAAAGCCCATTTAATTTCAATAAAGAAGGTTTCCCGCCCAAACTTTTCTATTTTTAACTTTATTTTGTTTTTGTTATTTTTATTTTGTTATTTTTGAACAGCTTCTAGAATCTTCTATTTTTGTCGATACTTTCCTTTTATGATTCATAACTTTAATTTTCAAAGCATTCCTAATGTCATTTAGTGGGTTTTTTTTTTCCTTTCTACCCGTCTTTATAATCTTGCTTTACCTTATACGGCTTTTGCTATTTTCTTAATTTTTAGTTTTCTTATATAAGACAAATGTGACCTCAGTCTTTGCTCATTTTCCCAACTCTATCCATGTTTATGCCTTTCCAATTTTAGGAAATCGTATTCTCAATTTTCTCCATGTTTATCGCCTTGCCAATCTCCAATTATCACAAAAGATTTGCAACCTCATACCGCCGTTTTTGTAGGGAACATATTTTTCCTGTCTCTCTTCCCGTGATAATTACAAACATGTACATATTTGGTTCCTTTCTCTATAATGTAAATTAAAAATGTAATTTTTAAGCTTTGATAATTTTATTTATTTTTTTCTTTGTGATATTTGAGGTAACCATCTACATCGTTGTTGTTTTTTTTTTCTATTTTGTAAAGCCCATTTAATATCAATGAAGAAGTCGACTAAAATAACGATGACTTTTAATGGGGGTTGAAACTTTTATTTTAATCGGCGAACACATATTGAGTTTGTTTGGAAAATACTGCACATATCAATTCAATAGAAAATTTATTCAATGCTGACTCGACCTCATGTTTGAGGATACCATTAAGCGAGGTCACAGATAGTATAATTTTATTTTGGACTTTCATTATGAAGTTAAACTTTTTTGAGCAAATAAGCAATAATGGTGATTCTTGTGACACAAATTGTCAACCAAAAGTGCGTGGATTTATAAAATAGTTGAGCAAGATAATTCTCTTTTCAACTGTTCTAATAGTCAAAATATTTTGTTATTTAATTTGATATAGGTTTAATTATTTAATATATTTTTAATTTAGAATTTACTATTGAATATTGTTATTGAAATCATGCTTAGCGTTGCATGTATTGCTTTTGTATTTTTGACCAATGTACAAATGTTGCTTATTTGTACTTTAATTTTATAGTAGTTATATTTTACAGATTTTTCTATCTATGCATCGCACAGGTGCTTTACTAGTTAATTTATTAACAACAATTAGCCAAATGATAATATTACATGGTCCCTATGAAGTGTTCATGTAGCATTTCTCCATTTTAATTCTATTAAGGGTTTTTAACTTTGATTTTTGTTGCATTTATGTCCCTAACTATTTTCGTTTGCATTTTTGTCATCGACCTTCATTAGCTAGTAATGTTTCTTATTCCTAAAACATTAATTTCTATTTATGAGTTCCATGACATTGCTTAAATATTTTGAAAAAAAATACATAATCATTCGTTTTAAATTGTTCCCCTTTTATTTATATACAATATTTAGATCATCGACCTTCCATTAATTAGCAATATTTTCTTTTTTCTTCATCAATTTCCCTTTAGTGACCAAAAAAAAATGTTCTTTTTAGAATTCCATTCCATTAAATTGCTTAAATGTTCCCAAAAAATATATAATCATGATTTAATTTTAAATTATTACTCTTTTATTTATTACAATATTTAGCAGCTACTGTAGAGAAATTTTAGGTAATCGCCACTTGATACAAAACTAATATTCCACTCGTGTGTTGTAGGGGAAGAGTGTCTCAAAAAAATGAAAAAGACAAATGCATTAGTAATAAATTGAAATTATCTTTATACTCAATCCCAAATAAAGAAACCATATCATGCATTATAAAATACTCTTCTTATCTAATCATAGTGATTACTTGATTATTGATTATTAGCTGGACATGTTATTAAAATTTATTTGCATGAAATTAGTTTAAAGTTAATTCGAACGATACTCCATCAAATTGTTCTTTGATCGGGCCAACAAAAATTCAAAGAGACAATTAACTCCAGAACCCATAATTGTCAAAAGGAGCATCAAGTAGAAATTTGCATTTGTACAAACAGGAAACTCAAAATAAGTCTTTAAAAAAAGAAAAAGAAAGAAAAGAGCATTTTATTCCATCCAAGTAAGCAAAGTTAATAAAGGGGAGACAGAGACGTTGCTCCCTCTCCAAAACCATGCAGAAGAAAAAAGAAAGGAAAATAGAAAAACACAATACAATTATAAAAAAGTTTGTAACCATGCCTACACTTAAAAAAAAAAAGGAAGGAAGGACCCAAAGCTGATCAGAGGAAACCCTTATAGATCATTCCACGAACCTTATCAAGAGACCCGTTGGGACATTTTCAAGCACCCACTAATAAAAAAAGACCTTCTGCCATATGAGCTAAGCCAACTTACGGCGTTCTCCTGTCGGTTTTCCAACCAAAGTTGGATTTCTCTTTTCCTTATGTTTTTTCCAGAGTAAAATAACTGACCTGAATTTATCTTTATTATCTTTTTGGGGATTACTCTTGCGAATAAAGTTAGCAAACACCTCCTCAAACTAAGTCTGATAGCACTTCTCTTGACAAACTTTGAATAAGGATTTACAGAGCACCATGTATTTCCTGTTTTACCTTAACTTTGTTTATTTATGCTTTCTGTTATCTCAATATGGGATGCCCAATTATGGTGAGCTGCGACAACATTAAAATAAACTTTACAATAATCTTTAGTAAATTTTAGATTACCCAGGCAAGTAATACTTCGCGACTACAGTAACCAGTTGAAGCATCAACCCGAAGATATAGTCTAATCATCTTTAGAACCATATTAAGCCAGGTTATAACTTCCACAATGAGAGAAGAGTACTATCTATTTTAGACTAATGTTAAATTTGTATCAACTTATTTGAATATTTTGGCACAATATATATATATATATATATAAATGTTCATTTTTCATGTAAGTATGTAATAACCACTTGAAATTAATACAAGTCACCAGAAAAATTCATGTCAAATTAGTAACATTTGTCAAAAGCAAATATTGAAATTAAGCCATAGTAATGAGTGATAAGAAATTAAATTTCAATTAAAAGCTTAATTCATACAAAAAGAAATAACATTATGAAACAAAAGAGTAGAAAGCACAAACCCAACACCAAAGCTAAATTTTTTAGGCAGAATAATGGACTTAAACATAAACTTGTAATTTCAGTAATCTTTTAAAAAGAAAAAAAAAAGAAAGAAAAAGAAAAAGCCATATAATACTAGTAGTTTAATGCATGTTACTCATTTTTCCAAGAATTCCGGAAAACACAATAAAAGCAGAACTAAAGGAATATGCAGCATTACATGGCTTCCCGCACAAACATGTCAAATGGTATTCTAATTTATAATGACAATCCTTTGGGTGAGATGCCAATTAAAATCTAACAAACTAAAGATAGGAACAGAGCAGAACTTGTCAAGATTGGAACTGTTCATCAAGCATTTACCTCTACATGAATCATCCACTTCTCTTGGTCACTTGTTGGAAATTATTGAAGATTTGTTTAGCTTCCTCATCAACACTTCCATAGAAATGGTTAGTGATCTCCCTAAGTATGTGCAGATTTAATACCCAAACGAACATAGCAAAGGCAGAATGGAGGGGAATCTATGGGGTTGAATTTGGAGGACAATTAATTGCAACTGAATGTAGTAACGGGCAGAAGAGAATTTATGAGTGCCTTGTTGATGTCTAGCTACAGAAAGGACTCAAATATGGAAAGATTGAAGATTGATGGAAAATAATGAAATGAAGGAGAATCATAGGAGGATATTAAGAGTGTTTTTTACAAGTAATTGTATAGGCTGTATAATATTTTGGGAGACTATAGAGTATAGATTCAAGAATACAAAATATTGAATACTTATATATCCTCTACATATAGGATTTTGGGTTTGCTTTGGACTCTTAGCAGGATGGCAGAGGAAGAGGAAGAGGAAGAGCAAGAAAATGATAAAGCTTGTATATTGTTGTATCTTGGCCAAGGAGAATATATCTATGCAGGTAAACCCCCACTTGCTTATATTATTTAAGAATGCTAGAGTAATATATAATGGCCAAAAAAAAGGACTTTCAAGGGTTGGAAGAAAGAGGTACATAGAGATGAAAAAATAAATGGTTCTCTACAACTCACAGAATGGTGATGCATATTCAGAAATAGAAGCCACTACTATGAGGATTCAATCTAGCATTCAAACAAAACAATAAAGGAGAGCAAAAGGGGACGATACATCCTTTAACCACCCGCAATCATTAGAAGTAACTTGTGCTTAACAGTCTGCATACACCTATCAGATAGTTTTTCATGCTCAGGAACCAAAATATACATTACTCGTCCAACTACATGGTAATGAGGAATTTGTTCATGAATGGAGCAAATAACACCATTGTTCCTGAAAATCATTCGCAGCATAATTGTCATGAAAACTAACTAAATAATATTTACCTACCAACTACATGTTAAGGAGGAATTTCTTCTCGATCTTGAGCAAATAGCATCATTGTTTGTGAAAATCATCCACAGCACTATTACCATGAAAATGAATAGAAT
>CAVNYN010220756.1:0-19492 GCA_963692815.1 Nyctanthes arbor-tristis
AGAGAGAGAGAGAGAGAGAGAGAGAGCTCAAAAAAGTGGGGTAAAAAAAAAAAAAAAAACAGAAAATGAAGAGGCCCCCTCCTCCGCCTTTGCCACCATCTTCTTCCTCCTCATCTTCATCGTCCTCCTGTGTGAATTCACCAAAAACCCAAAAAAAGGCCACCCCAAAACGTGCTAGAGCCAAGAAAACTCAGAATGCTGCTGATTCTTCTACTTCCTCCACCACTAAATCAAGAAGCTCCATTTTCAGAGGTGTCACCAGGTAATTAATCTATATCCCTCCATTTGCACCGGGTAAAAAAGAAAGGATTTTCCACTGTATATTTGGACGCATGCATGTAATTGTTTCTTTATTTTAATCTTGGGCTTCTACTCCAAAGAAAAAAGGATTGAATTTTTTTTTTTCAATCTGTTTTTGTTTTGTGAAAACTACAGGCATAGATGGACAGGGAGGTTTGAAGCACACCTGTGGGATAAGAGTTCATGGAACAGCATTCAGAACAAGAAAGGAAGACAAAGTAAGTATCACCATTCTTTTTTTTTAATGATTATAAAATTGAAGGAGATCTGTGATCTTAGTTTAATAATTATTAATCTTAGTTTAAAATTAATAATCATATCTTATAAAAGTAATTAATAAATTAATCTCAATTCTGAATTGTTTGTTCTTATGACTGTGCTGATATTGTGCATTCTTGATGATGATCCCTGTCCACGCCTTTGCCGCTGAGCAGTTTATTTGGGTGAGTTCAAAAAGCTGCTAATTGTAATTAATTTTCATTTCTACTTTTTAATTTTGGTTTCTTTTTCTATTTAATTCATTCTTCTAATCACTAATTGATTTTGTTAATGTTAATGTTATTCGATGTAGGAGCATATGACAATGAGGAATCTGCTGCTAGGACATACGATCTAGCTGCCCTTAAGTATTGGGGGCCTGGTATTCCCCTCAATTTTCCGGTACTGAACTTGACACGACTCGATTTGACTGGTTGCTAGACTAACTTATATGCGTAAGACATTTGGTGTTTTCTTGTTTGAACATTGTGTTTGTTAGTGTGTATGTGGTTAATGTGTTTGCGCAACGTCACAGTCATGGCACGTTGTAAATGGTTGCGTTAATTGTGCACGAGATTTACGAGTGCACGCACATGTTCAAAAAGGGTGCGTTAATCGTGCGGTTTTGATGGTTTATGTTATTGTCTGATGACAATGTAGCTTGAGACATACTCGACTGAGATTGACGAAATGCAAAAGGTTACGAGGGAGGAATACTTAGCGTCACTCCGACGACAAAGTAGTGGATTTTCAAGGGGTGTGTCAAAGTACCGAGGTGTGGCAAGGTAACAAAATGCTTCATGTGAATTTTGAGTGAAGTACAATTAGATTCTTGGCTATATCTTGTGCCTTTTTTCATGCTTTGCACACAAAGTGTGCTTAGTGTGGCTCACTTGTTAGTTCATTCTTTTGGTGGGATTGTGGGATTTGTGTGCTAAAGGGTGGAAAAAATGTGGATCAATTTTCACATTTTTCTTTTCCTTTTCAAACGAAAAGTTCGACAGACTTTGTTGTGATCTTGTAGGCACCACCACAATGGCCGGTGGGAGGCTCGTATTGGACGTGTTTCTGGCAACAAATATCTCTACTTAGGAACCTACAGTACGTTTTATTATCACCTCATCTATATAACCTAGTATGTTTTCAAGACTACTCATTTTATGCCTTAGTTTGATGAAGTTCATATGAGTCATCCTTAGGTTGAGACATGCTAAATGTGTGAAACGATTTTGACCCGGGATACATCAAGATCAAAAAAATTAAATTAAATTAAATTATATTAAATTAAATAATGAAAAGACTAATGACTAACCATATTTGATATGGCATGCTGACTGTGTACAGATCTCAACTTTGACAATCTTGAGACCCGTGAAAAAGTTGAGTTATTTCCATATAAAATTGAAACATTCTTCCTTTAGGGGATGCACTTCCTTTATCTATATATATATATATATATATATGTTTGACTATTTTATTTTCCAAAATCCAAACTGACCGAATCCCCTGCCCCTGAGTGGCTAACCAAATATTCCAGAGGCCTCACTAGGAAGCTCGGTTTGTCCGGTCCCTGGGATTTGGGGTCATGATCGGATAGTCCAACTCGACCCACTCTACATCTCTAGGATCAGGAATTAGGGACAGTTAAGTATCTTTGATTGCTTAAAGATTTGCTTTAAACTTGATTAGATTTAAAAAATCTCAGATTTCATCATAATTTATATACGTCTCAATGTATAATCTCGTGATTTGTCAGATGAATGGTTGATTTTAATACACTAAACCACTGAAAGTTTTACTCATTGTCTAGTTTAGATTTATAATAATAGAACTCAAATCCCAAACACTTGCTATAGATTGCAAGTTCAGATCCAGCCATTATGCTACCAACACTTTAAAAAGGGAAAGTCCAAAGATCCCCGACTTTTATTATTGAACTTGCCTTTTCGATCTTCGGGTCGGGGGCATTCATATGTTGATGTTGCTTGGCTTGTTGGTAAGATAGACTCTATGATGTTAGCTGCTATTAAAGAAACAATGGTTGTACTTGGGTCTCTGTGTTTTGTGCTAGCATCTTTTTATTAAAGGCCTTCTACTCATTTGTTTTCCATGTTCCGTACCCACAAGGAGACAATAGTAACGTCAATCTGGCTAATGAAACGCTAATGAAACACTAGAAGACATCCTTGTTTTGTGCAAGAATATATATAGGGTTCGTGTTGTTTCCGTCCCTATGATATCTTGTAACATGATTTATAATTTATGAAATGTTACATGTCAATTGTAATGGGAAGGGGCTTATGTATGAATTTGGTAGATTGTGAACCTGTTTGATTGTTTTCTAATGGAATTTGGATTGTTTTTCTAAGGCACACAAGAGGAAGCAGCAGCAGCATATGATATGGCAGCAATAGAATTCAGGGGACCAAATGCAGTAACCAATTTCGACATTAGCAATTATACCAACAAGTTGAAGAAATTCACCCCGCTGGTCAAAGTTAAAGAGGAAGGAGACAGCCAAGCAATAAACGAAGAAGCTCCGTCTCCGGTCCCTGAAACAACTGATCATCGTCATCAACAACAACAAGAGGAATACTATCAAATGGTTGAACAAAATGCTCCGAAGTTAGAGATAACTGACTCCATCAACTCTGAAGTAATGGCAACAATGATGGACCCCTCCGAGGACATGGAGCACCGTTGGGAGGATGAGTTGTGCTTAGACATTGGTTTCAATTCACTTCAAGTTCCCAACATTCCTCTGGACAAACCAAACGAGCAGCTGGAATTGTTCGACGAGAAAGGCTTCCAGGAAGACATTGATTTCATATTCGACAACTCCAGCTTCAACGTGGTTGATGAGTTCCTCCAAGACACAATGTCTGGCACTGTGGGATGCAAAGGCATGGAGACTGGGGGTCGGGACGAGAAGGGGCTCAATGCAACAACTTCTTACCAATCCCCTCCATCAAGAACCACATCAGTTGGTAGCAATATATAGTATTCAAATCAGGAAATAATAATTACTAAGGTAGGATAAAAACAAGGAAATGTGCAGTCGAGTTGTGCACAAACTTAAGGTTTTATGTACTTTTGTTATATGTACTTTGGGGTTTAGACATGGTTTTTTAGCATTAAAATTGCTATAGATGATTGGGTAGAAGTTATTATATCAAAATAAATTATTTTCTATATTTCCATATACCAAAAAAATTTGGAAAATCCTTTTTCCCCCGAATTTTAATGGATTTTACCAGTTCAACAAAGTTTTCCAGTACGAGTCTCAGGCTTTCTGATTGAGTTGAACCGTCTAGTTCAATATGACTTTCTAAATACTTACCTTAATCGCTTCATTAATGTTTGTAGAATAACGCCATCTCTTGAGATAAAATTAAACTCATTGCAAAGTTTGAAGAAGAAAAAAAGGGTAAAAAATTCTACAAATAGACTGGATAATAACGTGTTCTTTTTTGTCTTTTACCGTCAACAATTGATACTATTATGGTTTTATAGCATAAGAGGCTAGCTCATGCATCACCAATGCACTATTCCATGTGATTAGGGAATGTAGTTGTCCATGAGTTAGCATTAGGCCTGGGCAAATTATCCGGATCCGATCGGGTTACCCGAACCCTACCCGAAAGGGTCGGGTTCGGTTCGGGTAAGAGAATTAAACTTTCAGGAGATCGGAAGAGCGTCGTGTAGCCGATCACAGTCGGGTTCGGTCGGTCTTCAGTCCATATCTAATACCCGAGAAGCCCGAACTCCATTTATTATTATTTTTTCCTTTTCTTTTACCCCCAGTTCCCACCGAGCCTTTGCCCTTTAGTCTGAGACGACCCTAAAATATAAAACCCCCCAAATCAAATACCCTCTCAAATGCCTCAGATCTCCAATCGACAACCACATTCCACCACCATCAGAGCATCGACCACCGTCACCACCACCCACGTTACCGCACTCCACCGATCCGCGGTTGTACAAGAAAGTTTCAAGGGAGATTTATGCCTGGTTCATTGTTCGCTCGCTGAAGGGTCGCCTGCTCCATGGGATTGAAGGTGGGTTTGCTGCTCTACAACCAGGGCTGATAAACTCGACTGCTCCACAAGAGTAAGAAATATTGTTCCCCTAGCTTTGATTAAAATTTAAAACTTGAAGATGGTTTTGTTAGAAAGTTTGATACCCATCTTTTAGTTAATGTATTTTTATGATTGTGAATTTTTTTCTTTTATAAATTGCCTTTTTTCTTAGTTAATGTATCTTTATGGTTGCAATTTTTCTTTTCCGTTTTTTTTTTTTTACAGACCGTTTTTTTTTTTTAGCTAATGTATATTATTTTTATGATTGCATCTTTTATAGATGTTTGTAGGTGCTGTTTTTTTTTATCAATCATCAGAACTCAGAAGTTTAGCTATATTCTTTATCGGCATTATGGTATGACCATTACAGTATGGTTTATTGCAGCATTTTTCTTGTTAAATATAGAATTAGCATTGAAAAATCCTTTATGTTAGATTAAAGTACATAGTGAGAAAGAAATTCAGCATGCTACCAGACTACGAATATACAGAATTAGCATTGAGAAAAGAAAATAAACTTTATATACTAAATATACACTATGTTAGTAAATCTTTTGACTTAGAAATTGCCTAAGTTGTCAAATTACTTTCATGATTTTTTTTAACTATTTAATAATTTTTCTTTCAAAAAGCGATTCCATAATTTTAATTTGTGTTTGTAGATGACAAAAGGAAAGGAAAAAGGAGATGCTACGCCTTCTGACCCTGTAGTTGGAAATAAAAGGACTGTGGCTATGCAGTCAAGATCTAAAGTCTGGGCACATTTTACAAAGATAGATGATGGATCAACATCCAAATGTCACTATTGCGGTAATATCTTCAAGAGTGATACAAAAAAATCTGGTACTACTAGCTTGTGGAGGCATATTGATCATTGTCCAGCATATAAAACTGTAAAATTTGATGATAAACAAAAAACTCTAAAACTTGAACGTGGTGATGATGGGGTAATTAAAATAAATACATCAATCTTTGATAAAGATGCATCTGGGAGAGCCTTGATTAGGATTATTATAATTGATGAGTTGCCTTTTGCTATTGTGGATGGTGAGGGTTTCAGGGACTTTGTGAAAACAATTTGCCCGAAGTTTGAGGTTCCTTCTAGGAGAACAATTGCTAGAGATGTGCTATACCTGTACAAGGAAACAAAGGAAACTCTAAAGAATAAGTTAGTTGGAAATAGTCAAAGGGTTTCTCTAACAACTAATTGTTGGACATCAATTCAAAGCAATAATTACATGGTGATCACATCTCATTTCATTGACAAAAAGTGGAAATTGCATAGGAGAATTTTGAGTTTCACCCTTGTTCCAGATCACAAAGGGGATACAATAGGAAAAATCATTGTCAAATGTTTGTAGGATTGGGGTATAGAGCATGTGGCTATCATTACTATTGACAATGCATCTGCTAATGATACTGCAATCACTTGTGTTAAAAATAAACTGAGAAATTGGCCTAAAGCATTAATTCTTGGTGGTGATTACTTGCAAGTAAGATGTTCGGCACACATTATTAATTTGATTGTCAAAGCAGGGTTAAAAGGGCATAATCATTCTATAAATGCAATTCGTAACTCAGTGAAATATACCCGATCCTCATCTTCTAGGAAGAACAAGTTTAGACTTTGTGTTGATGGAGAGAAAATTGCTTGCAAAAAGCTTCCCACTTTAGATGTGCCTACTAGGTGGAATTCAACTTTTTTAATGCTTGATAGTTCTATACCATTTCAGTCAGCATTTGAGCGAATGGAGGCAGAGGATGGATTTTATTTTAACTATTTTGTTGAAAAGGAAGGTGGGAAAGAAAGGGATGGACCACCTACAAATGATGATTGGCAAGTAGCGAAGAAGCTTGCAAAGTTTCTGAAAACATTTTATGATGTTACCTTGAGATTTAGCTCCTCATTGAATGTGACTTCCAATCTTTACTTTAAAGAAGTTTGCAACATTGAACATGCTTTGACATCATTAGGCAATAAAAATGATTCTTTCTTGAGTGGCATTGCAGTCAAAATGAAAACTAAATTTGATAAATATTGGGATACAGCTGGGAAGATGAACAAGCTTTTGATTTTAGCTACTGTGTTAGATCCTCGTTGCAAAATGGATTATGTTGCATTTTGTGCAGGCAAATTGTATGAGCCCAATAAGGTAAAAACATTGACAGATGAAATTGAAAAATTGTTGAAAAAGATGCATGAGTTGTATAACGAATGGTATGGCACTAAGGAGGGAATTGGTGGTGGTACTAGTTCTAGTAATGCGGTGAATGCTATTCTTGAAGTTGATGAGGATGATGAAATGAGTGCTTTTGATGGATTTGATAATGATTTTAAGAGGAGGAAGTCATCTACTTCTGATGCTTTGGGAAAAGATGAAGTTGAAAGGTATTTGACGGAAAGAATTGAAGACCATGCAAGTGAATTTGACATATTGTATTGGTGGAAAATCAATGCTTCAAGATATGAGATATTGTCTGAGATTGCTAGAGATATACTTGCTATTCCTATTTCTACTATTGCTTCTGAGTCAGCATTTAGTACATGAGATCGAATCTTGGATCCATTTAGGAGTTCATTAACTCCTGACACTGTTCAAGCTTTAATTTGTACACAAAATTGGCTACGAGAAGACTCTAGACTTTTAAGAGTGAGCGATGATGGAGTTTGCTACGAAGAAGAAGAGTTAGAGATGATTGAGGAAGGTAAGTGCATATTTATTTAGTCTTTAATGTTGATGCATGCTATTATCATACTTTTTTTATTCTATATATGCTCTCTTTAATTGTCATTTGTCATGTTTGTAGAGTTTGCTAGTTTTACAATTCAAAGACAAGGAGTGGTGGATCTTGAAGATGATTAAACTAACATGTTGGTAAGTATTATGTTTTAATAACAAACAATATCCTCATTTAATAATTAAATGACTTAGTTTCTCTAATTTTATTACACTTGTTTAAAAGGTTACTTTTCAATTTTCATGTAGGAAGAGCAACTTGGAGTCTTAGACTTGGAGATGTGAATCACACGACAAATATTATCTTTTGACTTTATGTATTGCACTTGTATTTTGAGACTATATATGTAATATGTATATGGTGGGTTGCTATATTTTGGATTTGCAATTCGATATGGTTGTATAATAAGTTAATAACATAGTTTAGTTGCATACTATATGCTTCAATTACGGTCATTTTTTAATACTATTTTTGTCAATTTAAGTATTTTTGGCCAAATTGTTAAGACTCTACCTAAAGTTTCAAGGTATTAGTTCTTTGAAATACAAACTGCATATTGTATGTCGGAAGTATATTTTCTTTTCTTATTAGGCATTTATAGAATAATAAACATAAGATACCCTAACAAAATCCGAAGTATTATCCGAACCCGAAATGAGACCGAACTCGAACGGGCATGTCATTTTCAAAACCGAACCCGAACCTGAACCCAAACCGAAATATTTGGTATGAGTTTGGTCAGTCTAATACTCGAGCCCGAAACCCAAACGCCCAGGCCTAGTTAGCATCTTTTGTTTCGTCACACTTTTGTTCTTCATCTTGAATTGATTGTATGCCAATTTGAATTAGTTTGACACTCCGTCGAGACATGGAATGAAATTTTGTTTACTTCCAAAGTAAATAAATCTACTGGGTGGGGTCTAATGTCTGTCTTTTTTCTTTTCTTTTAGTTTTTCCTTTTTAAATTACTTTTCTGCATTTACTCCATTTTTTTCTCATGCTATCCCGCACCATTTCTACAAATACGAATCCAACTTCATGCTATCCCCTGTTTACTTTTTTGGTTTGTTCCTCTATTATACTTGTTTCTCTCTCTTCAAATACTCCTTAAATAAAATAATATTTTCTCTCTATTTTTTCACTCTACGTCATCTCCAATCCACATTTCCGTGTTGGAGATTCTGTTAATTATATTGAAGTTCAAATTTGTTCATTGAGCGAAGAGCCGATATATTGATTTATTGGAATGATGCCTGTTACGGGTTATCACCAGTGGATGTAAGCAGCTGGTGGGCCAAAAAATTTAAAAAAAATAAAATAGAATACAAATAAATTTTTAGACCTAACTTGGCGGAACTAAAAATTTTCTTTACTACCTACGTAAATTTTTTAGTATTCCTTTAGAAAACTCCAAAGATCGTATTGGATGACCTCCAAACTTGTTTCATGATCCTAGAAGTTAATTATACCCCAAACCTCAGGATCATTTTGAACAAACCAAAGCATTGATGGGTGCTTTCACGATCTTGCAAGTTCTGTCCAAAACTAGAGAGTTAGTACTCGAGTTGTTTTGAGAATGATCCGGAAGCTTTGGGGTTGTTCGGAAAACGATCCCCATGCGCCACCACTGCAGCGCTACAATTAAGGTGCTATGAATATGATGCTTTGGGAGGATCTTCGCCTCCACAAACTGTGCACACATACAACACAGAAGATGCACAGACAAAGGAGAAAAGAAGACAAAGAACACTTGGGCTATTAGGAAAGTCAATTTTCTTGTGTATGGTATGTATGTGATGTAGATATTCAGATTCCATGTATGTAGATATTCGGTTGCCATATATGTTTATTTCTTGGTAGAAAAGTCAGTATGAGATATTGTGTAATGTGTATAAATATCATCTATCAATGAATGGAAATATATCACTTCCATAATTCTTTTCTTTTACTACACACATTAGGCAGATTTTGATTGAATTTGAAGTTCATTTGCTTACGATGATACTTGAAACAGATTATTAGAAGTTATTGTACATATATAAGATTGAGGAAGCTTATACATAAGTTGATTGTATTCAAGAAAATGAAATTTTTTTATAATTATATTCCTTTAACAACATTTTCAGTGGTATAGTTATAAAATTCCTAAGTTTCTTGATTACTTCTTTATGCATATTCAAAAATTTTGGTACGATTCTCTAATCTCTATTATATTATTATTATAAAACAATGGGTGAAACAAATGTCATTATCCATAGAAAAATGCAGTGAAAATTCTAATAATTACTGAGTCCCTTAACTTTTGCCTTCAGTGTGCAATGATCCCTAACGTTTATTGTGGTACAAAAACTCCCCAATTTACATGTACGTATGGTAGCATCATTAGTTTATAATTAATTAATCTTTTTAAATAAGAAAAACACAGCTTCTATTTCCTGATTTTCAAAGTTCCACCCCAATAATTGCCCTTGTTAATTATTATAGCCTTACTTGAGAAAGTAACCTAAGAAAAATAATTTTGCATTTAAAGTTGTTTAACAAAATGAAGGGTGAGTTTGGAAAGTATAATAACATGCCTAATTTGGGCGTAGAGAGGAGAGAACTACATCTTGAAGGGAGCTATCCCTTTGCATGGCAGCCTTAAATTCTTCGAAGAAACTTTTCCGTCGCTGTTGGCATCCATTAAGTCGAATATTTCGTCTAGTTTCCCGGGCTCCGTTATGTCTATCTGAAGGTAGTCCTCAGGCAATGCCTGCATATTTTTGTCGATATATGATATGTAGTTGAGAGTATAATTAAATGATCAATCAAGAAGGAAATAAGGAACAACATTTTTCACCCTCAGCATAGATGCTACTTCGTCCTTGCTGATGCATCCTGACCGATCCGTATCATACATCTGAACATCAGTACAAGTTTCGTTGAAAAAAAAAAATCTAATCTCGACTCTTATAGCCAAACTATCTGATTAACTTCATTTGTCAGTGCAAATGAATCTCATGTCAATTCCTTTAGCAAATCAAAGTACTAAAGACTGTAACCATCTTCAAATAGCTTCATTATTTTTGTCTAATTATAATTGAAAAGAGGCAGCACCTGGAAACACAGACGAAGAGCATCGTCTCCCTGTGAGTATTTGAGACTTGAAAGGCCCCCAATAATTTCTCTCATATCAACCGTCCCATCCCGGTTATTGTCAAACAGGTCAAATATACGAGGGGCTAGAGGAATTAGCGATGACATTTCCATTGCTTTCAGCACCTCTTCGAATTCAGACAATTTGGCATTCTCGCCATTTTTGCATCTGCGTTGCCAACCCCAGATCAAATTACATTTATCCTATCTATTTCTTATCGACAACATTACAAGAATCGAATGCTTACATTTTCTTGAAATTAATGCTCAGATTCTCTAGCTCCTCTGGCTTCAGATCATAGGAACCTACCAAATTCTTCAGCTTCTTTGTTCTCAGTGAAAAGCTGCTGCTCAACACACTGGCCATTGCGGCAGCACGGAACTTGCGCCTTGCGTTAAAACTCTGCAATCTTGAAACAATCTCGGCATCCATCTCATCTTCCTTTGCTAAATCCCCCGTTACCCATGGATCCCGAAGAATCTAGAATAATTCAAAAAGACCTCTAATCATCAAAATTTTCAATTTAGGTGAATAACTGAATATAATGACTGAAATAGTATGTACCATGGTTGCAGCCATGGCACCTCTTCGGCGCTTGGTCGCATGTCGGGGTTGACTTTCAGAAGACTAGAAATGAGATGTTTTACAGAGGTTGAAATATTCTTCCATGTTTTCTCATAAAAGCTCAACTGTCCCTGCATGAATGAAAGATACTCTTGCTTAATACAAAGAGTGTGTTTAGTACGCTTGACTGGATAAAATATTACTGGAAACACGACAAATTCTGTCACCAGACATGTCTTAAACGGAGGCTTTTCGGCTTCAAGAACATACATTTAGTATCATTTGCTGCTTTTGTCTGGTTGATTGTGCAATGAAAGGTGGATACCTGAAGCACAAGACATGCAATGATTATCCTCTGTTTTACAAAGACAATAGGTCTCTAGAAGGCCGCGGATTTTAATACCGTTATCAAATAATTTCTGTTTTAGAATAAAATTTAGTCAAACTAATCATGTTCACACATTTCATTGGACTCACGTGTACAACACAAATCTCCTAATCATTCTATTTATACTTTGAATTAGACTTAGTTGGCTATTTGTCTAACAAAGATAGCATACCCGGAAAGAAGAATGTACAGAATTACACCAAGTGACCATATATCACTCTTGTGAGTGATTTTGCCGCGAGAGAGCGCCTCTGGTGATACATAATTGATTGAACCAAACAGTCCCACAACAGGATCGGTAAAATCTTCCACAGAACTCAATCCAAAATCCATGATTTTCAATGGAGAATTCTCATCTTTGTTCAAGAACAAGCAATTTTCAGGCTTCAGATCTCTATGAATAATATCAGCACGGTGTAGCGCGGCCAGCCCCTCCGCAATTTGCCTAACCACAGCAGCCGCTCCAGCTTCGTTATACCTGTCAACAGATTAAAATTCAATAGTACATTATGCTCAAACAAACAATCTAATCATGATGTGTTTTTAAGTTCAAACTTATGTTTTTGAAATCTCTTAAAAATTTTAGAAAGAAATACTTGTGTTGGATACACAAGTATGGGATAAATATATGTAGTCCTTCTCATACTTTTTAAATTGAAGTCAAATTCATTACATCACTATCAATAAATCAAAATAAGATGATATATATTTTCTTCAAAAACGTATCTAAAATTATTAATATATAAAATTTTGACCTAATTTCAAGATTATAAGACAATTCGGATTGTCTAAAATGTTGGACCTACCCCTCAAAAAAAAAAAAATAAAAAATAAAATAAAGTGTCGGACCTATGTTAACTAAGATTATGTGGTTAATTACCCAAATGATCACCGAGCTTTACATTGTATTTCTACCTAGTCAATGAAGAAATATTCTGAAGTTCAACAACAATGTGAAATAATGGAGTAAAATTAGGTGATGATTAAGAAATGTTTTGAAATCGAATGCCTAAGTAGAAACCCAAAGTGACGTTCAATGACCTATTGAATAATCAAACGCAGACTTCATCCGGGAAAGGGGGGAAAAAAAGGAAAATGAAAGGTTGACTAAATATTCGAAGGGTAAATTTCATCATTATTTCCCAACTTTTCAGCTTTTATACAATCTTGTCTCTATTCATTTTTTCTTACCTCATGGGTCCCCAATATTTTATATAATAGTTGAGTTTCATCATTTTGTTAAATTTCAGTCTATTTTTCTGTTAAAGCCCTCTAAATTGACGATTTTACTTTATATTTTCAAAAGGTTGAGAACTAAAGTGAAAATTGCCCTAGATATTAAAAAAATGATAATAGAAAATTGAAAAAGAAAGAAAAATTAAAAATGAATATTATTGAAAAAATATAAAATATAAATTTATTCTTTCCTGCCCCATTATATTTGTCCTCTTATTGAATTTTGACATGGATTCATTCCTATAAGAGATGAGTCTCACGGAATTAATAAATCATTTTGAAAATATAACGGTAAAATCATTAAGTTATAGAGGTTTAACGAAAGATAGACATAAATTCAACAGAAAGACAAAACTCAACTATTATATGAAAGGACGGGACCGATGAGGTGAGAAAAAATATATAGAGACAAAATTGTATAAGTTTTGAAAGGTCAGGGACTAATGGTGAAATTTTCAAGTTTTCGAAGGAAAATAAGAGGTTGACTAAAAAAAAAGAGAAAGGAAAATAAAAGGTTGACTAAATATTGGAAGTGTAAATTTCATCATTATTTTCCAACTTTCCAGCTTTTATACAATCTTGTCTCTATTCATTTTTTCTTACCTCATGGGTCCCCAATATTTTATTTAATAGTTGAGTTTCGTCATTCCGTTAAATTTCAGTCTATTTTTCTGTTAAAGCCCTCTAAATTGATGATTTTATTTATATTTTCAAAAGGTTGAGGACTAAAGTGAAAATTGCCTTAAATATTAAAAAAAATGATAATAGAAAATTGAAAAAGAAAGAAAAATTAAAAATAAATATTATCGAAAAATATAAAATATAAATTCATTCTTTCCTACCCCATTATATTTATCCTCTTATTACATTTTGACATGGATTAATTTCCTATAAGATATGGGTCATACGAAATTAATAAATCATTTTGAAAATATAACGGTAAAATCATTAATTTATAGAGGTTTAACGAAAGATAGATAGAAATTCAACAGAAAGAAAAAAGTCAACTATTATATAAAAGGACGGGGTCCGATGAAGTGAGAAAAAATATATAGAGACAAAATTGTGTAAGTTTTGAAAGGTCAGGGACTAATGGTGAAATTTTCAAGTTTTCGACTCATGCGACACAGGTTGATGACTGTCTCCTCCTCGGCTTTGGGACCACCTAAGTTGAATAAATGAGGATGTTTTGTTAGATTTATAAAATCAATTTATAAAAAAAATTTATAATTAGTAGAATGAGTGGTGGTAATTTAATTAAAATTTAAAATATATAGTGATTGTTGAATAGTTGTCAAATCATCATAGGTGAATTTATAAATTGAAAAAATAAAGAACATCAAACAAGCTCTAAATTAATTAATTAATGTAATAATTATTAACAACTATTAACAGTAGTAATACCTCGCCTGAGCCACAATCCTGTCAAAGAGCTCGCCGCCGGAACACAGCTCCAGAATCAGGTGTATCCCGCCATTATCTTCACAAACATCGTGAAGATGAATCACATTCGGATGCGGAGAAACATCCTCAACGATTTTCCTCATAACCAGAAGCTCATTCGTGAACAGAGCATCAGAAACCAGAGCCTGATTCGAACTCTTCCAACTTCTCGATCCCGGAGACGGTATAAACGACCCAAATCTTCTCAACGTCTTAATCGCCACGCTTGAATTCCCTCCGCCGCATTTCCGAATCCCTTTCCTCACAACGGAAAATCCTCCCCTGCCCAGAACTTCATTGACTTCGTATTCATCAGTAAGTGATTTTCCCTTCTCCTGTCCCATGAAAGAAATGACACAGTTCCGGCTGAAAATTCTTGGTTTGGGTCAACACTGGAGAAGATTAATGGGAAGAAGATATTTCAATTAGAAGAAAGAGAAAGTAATTAAGGGTTTAAATTATTGGGGAATGAGGTGTTAATACACGGATTTGCATCACCTAATCCAACTGTTGGTGATTAGTTTATGCATAAAAACGGATATACGACGAGCAAATGGCCATGAAGATGTATACATACAAAAGGAAATTAGGCAAGGAAATAGAGACAAAATGACCCAGTCAATCTTTAACTATTTCAAATGATTCTACCTAATAAAATATGTTTGATTGGTTTTGAAATTCGATGAATGTTGTTTAATTTGACGTATTAACATAATAATTATTTGAGAAGAATGCCACATCTCAACCGGCTTGTGATATACGGCTAAATAGATTGATTATGTTAAAACTCAAGTGGGATTAGACTGCATATATATTAAAATAACGTTTTTCTGTGGTGAAAATCGACCGTAACATTTGAGAAAAAGTCATGGCAAATATATATTTAGAGGATGGATGGATGGATGGACATATAACAATGCCTTCCTTTGTGTCTACGGGGAAGGAAATATCCTATATGCTATCTCACGCATTTCATCAATACGTGCAATGTGCATTTTTCCCAGCATTTGAATTTAGGATCTTTAAATTTGCATGCTCTAATGACATAGCTCAACATGTTGTGGTGGTATCAAAGCAGATAAAAATCTGTAGAGAGAGAATTTGTTAGTCCACCATTTAAGTTCCTTTTAAGCCCTCGATGAGAATCTATTAGTCCGCTATTCAAGTTCCACTATTATACTAAGGTTCGGAATTGATGAAAAAATAATGAGTTCGCAAATATGTTGGTGGATGGGTTGATGTATATCAGCCCCTTTCTCCTCCCAGCCGGCTGGCGGGATACATGGGGGCTGTCATTGGACAGCCCGGGGCTGGGAGAAGAAAATTTTTGTGTTGCGTGTGCCACATCTTCTACCCTTGTAAATACAATTTCCAAAGGTGGACAGAAGAGAAACAACAAAGAGTTGCATGTTTTATTATATAATATCAAGAAGAAAGCTTGCAATCCTTACAATATCTAATCCATTTCAATATCACAAAAAGAGCGAGAAGCTCTTTCAGAGCTCATTATCTTCTGTTAGTTCAATTCACGTGACTGGAGTACAAGCAAGCTGAAATTACAATAAGCATTCTGATACAGAATAGTTTTGACATATATTTACATTGCATCACATAATTGTTAGTGCTACAAGCATTCAGATGAAAATCTGTCCTGTTTCACAGGTACCATAATGATTCATCCTGCTTTGGTAATGGATCTATGGAGAAGTCCATTGATGTCAAGTTAAAAGGTGAACCGAACCTCAAGTCAGAAATTTGTTCATTTGTGTTGCCATTGTACGAAGGTTTGCACTGATTATACTGGAATTCTGTTGGTTGGAACACGGAATTACTCAAGGGCATATTGGATTCTTGAAACACGCTGTCCCCGGACATGGCTTCCTGTGTAATGAAGTAATCATCTTGTTGAACTTGTGTGGTCCGTTGCTGCTGTGGGTTTTGACTTTCTAAGATGTTGAGATTCCCAGAATCGAATATACTGTTATCATAGAATGAAAGAAGCTCAGAAATCATCCTCTGGCCATGTTCAGGAATCCCAAGGTCAGAGACATCCACAGATGGAGCATTGCTCACTGGCAGAGAAAATGTTTCAGTTTGTGCACAAGAGACAGAGAAGGTCGCTGGCTTTTCATTGTTAATTTGATAGCTTGGTGCGTTAAGCCTCTCAGACGACTTGGCTCTATGCGGACAATTAGTCTGGTGGTTGTTTCTCCATGTCCGGTCACTGAATCCCATACGATAATCACTGTGCGGGCAATGGGGAAACTCACAGGTATACATCTTCTGTTCCATGTCCACCCCTTCAAATATTTGTTTTCTCTTCGGAATAAAATCTGAATCAACATCGATAATCTCTCCCTTAATGGGAGCTAAGAGAGGCATCACATGTCCATCTCCAAGTCCAGTCACAGCTGTCTCCAAATTGAAATGTTTGGTATTGTGGGGCTTAGATTCCACTTCAAGTTTCCCATTATCCTCTGTTCCCTCAACATCATAGTCATTAGTTTCACCAATTAAATACGACCCACTACCACCGGCCAAGGACGGTGGCGGAACACTATCAGGATATAACTTTCGGGATAAAGCCTCCTCTTGGTTAATAATTGCAAGCCAGGTTGCACTTTCCTTGGCTGTCATCTTATCCTGTAGGCATTTTGACTGCCTGACTAGCTTGCGGATCTTGGCAATATCAGGAGACATGTGCTTGATCACTGCCGTAAGAACACTAACTTTCCAGGCCTTTTTCAAATCATGAGGCTTCTTATATGGAGGCGGCCCTTGATCAGCTGGCAAACCCAATTGAGAGTACCAGTTCTCCTTCCCAGAAGGCCACCACGGTGGGGGAACACCCTTCTCCAGTGGGAATCGCCTCTGAGGTGGATCACAGTGTTGCATGAGAGCAGACAAAAGCGAGCCAAGTGTGGTGTCCTGGAGTTCTTGAAGAGTATGAGAATTCGAAGTCATTATACTTGATTCTTCAACTTTCCCGGGGATTGAATTCTCCACCTGGTACTTGGCAATTGCAGCTGGACCATTTCGGTCAAACCTAACTTTTTCCTTCCACCAAGCACGAAGATTATCAGATGCTCCTGTAACAGGTTTGCCTTTTTCAGCAATGATCCCATACACAAAACCTTGAGCTTTACAAACCTCCATCATCTTCAACATGTATTTCAAGATTCCATCTTGTGCCCGAGACATCTTCTTCCGACGTGCCTGCTCCTGAGACTGCCGTTGCTTCGTACCATCATCAACTGACTCCTTGTTCTTCTTCTGCTCCTTAAGCCTTCTCCAGAGCATCCGGTCTCTCCACATCCTTCTTTCTAGCTCATCAACACCCAACTCATCATCACTACTGTCTTCCTCCACCTGCACCACCGGTTCTACTTCCGAGGCCACATCCCCTTCCCCCGGAAGGGTAGAGAAGAAATCAAGATTACCACAAAAACCCATCTCTTCAAAAATGCTCATATAGCCTAGGCAAGGATGTCCAAGTATGAACGAATCACAAGTTTGACTTGTCTTCCTCTCCTACTTGAAAGGGAAATATCCCTATGTCCACGGATCCAATATTCTACTTTAAGATTTGTCAATGACAAATAAATCACAGCCAACCTTCTAAATCCGATCTTTTTCTGGAAAACACAGAATAAGAAAATATCAATCAGAAAGGTCTTCATTCATCAGAACATCCAAAGCTTTTTAATATAAATCCTGTAATCTTGATTTATTGTTTCAGTTAAAATTTTTAAAAATTTTAATTGGTCTAAATAGATAAATAGAAAATCTAAAACCGAAAATTTTTTTATTTCTCTCTGATCTTTAACATCCAGCTCATAACTTCCTCCTGTTCACTGATCTACGAAGATACTGCAGAAAAGCTATATTTTGAGCTCCAATATATATAAATATAAAGAGAGAAACCGAAATAAATCCGAGAACACATAAGAACCGCCGATCAAATTAAAACACAGAAAGAATTTCTCTTACATGTAACACATCAAACCATGTCAGCCAAAAAAAAGTTCCACAATATAAATCAACCACTTCAGCCAAAAGAAAGAAATTTAAAACTTTCCGTATCTAGAAAAGAAACAAAAAGGACCCAAGAAACTTGCCAGGCTATCCTTCTGCTCTTTTTCCCCCCCTCTTTTTGGCAGTTCAGCTGTGTTCTAAAGTAAACTCACATGGTCAGATAAGAATTAGACGAGAGGATAAGAAGGTGGAGAGAGAGAGAGAGAGAGAGAGAGAGTATAATGGGATTTTATGGGATTATTATACTGCCTTTTCGTTAAAAGAAGGAAAGAGAAGCTACCAAGAAGTGGGAAAGCGGGGTTAAGTTACCTTTGACCCAGGCAATGTGCTGCTGGCCTAAATTTACTCAGGAAAATATTTGGGTAATCATTACACCTAAAAACCGTCTATTGGGTATTTTCGTAAAACATAAACAAATATTTATTTTAATGCCTAAAAAATTAAAAAGAAATAAACTCTCAAAATATATATATATATATATATAAAAGAAGGGGGAGTCTCCTCCCCTCTACTGCAGGAAATGGCAGCCAAAGGCACTATTATTTCTGACAGCAAAACGAGGAGACTCCCCCCTCTTTTGACAAGAGTACTGTCATTTCTGATTAAAAAGAAGGAGAGACTCCCCTCTTTTAACTACCAGAAATTGATAGCCAAAAGGAGGGAGAAAGGAGGGAGTCTCTCCCCCTTCTTCGCCGGAAATGGTTGCCATTTCCGGCGAAAAGAGGGAGAAGATCTTTTTTGGCTAGAAATGGCAGTACTCGTGGTTGTCATTTCCGGCAACCATTGAACCTAGTCATCTTGGCTGTCATTACAGGCCAAAATAAGGGGGAGTCTCCTCCCTTTTGTTGTCGGAAATGGCAATCAAAGGCGCTGCCATCTCTGACAGCAAAGACCTCTTTTTTTATTATTATTTTTTAAGAGTTTTTTTATTTTTTTTAAACATTAAAATAATTATTTTTTATATTTCACGAAATATGAGGGACCTTAAGTGCAACGATTTTAAAAGGTTGATGGCCTTCAGAACGAAAACTAAATATTGGGGACGTAATCTCAATAAAATTGAAAGGTTGGGGATGCTAGCTATAAATTACCCAAAATATTTATGCATGTGAAGGACGCAACTTTCATCATTTTTTTTTAAAGGAAATAACGCCGGTTCTTTTAAAAAACTAATTTTATCATAAAAGGCAAAAAATAAAGGGTGGTTTTAAGAAATCATTTGTAATTTCAAGAAACCACTAATGGTTTCTCATTTTATTTAGCGAAGTTATTTTATTAACAAAACAGACGTTTCCTTAAAAAAATTACAACTTT
>CAVNYN010220759.1:0-69808 GCA_963692815.1 Nyctanthes arbor-tristis
CGATCTAAGCCGCTGAAGTGGAGTGGGAAGAAGGCGTTCTACTCGTGTGGGATTTGCGGTAAGCAGTTCGTTCTAGCCTTAGTATAAAAGAAGAAGTCATACCATGCCGGAATGGTATTTTATACCTATAGTCTATATAGGAAATTCTTCCTAGAGGAATCGATAATGATTTATGTGAAATAAGAAAGAAGGAATCTCTCGAGCGAACAAAGCAAAGAACCAGACTGAGACTGACTTAAAATCCTTCAGTAGGGGATAAAAAGTGGATTAGCTTTCGTTAACAGAGATGAAAAGCATAAAATCCGAATCTGAGATCTTGAGAGATCGAATCGAATGGGAGTCCTAACCTAAGCAACTGGTTTTCATCCTTCAATCAATCGACTTTGAGAACAAGGGGCAGAACTAGAAATTTTCAAACATGTGGGCTAGTAATATATATATATATATATATATATTTTTTAAACTTTGACAAAACAAGAAAATGACCGTTAGATGGAAGAGAGAATACAATCCTAATAGAGATGGCATTTTAGGTTTTATTTTTATTTTTATTTTTTTTTGGTTTTTATGTGTTGTTGGCTAAGAAATTAGTGGCCTAAGAATGAATATTAAATATGTCAAAATTCTTCAAATTTTCTCGTCAAAAAACAAAAAAAAAAAGAATTCTTCAAAAAAATTTTTGAAAGCCTAGTAGGCTCCAGCCCAGCAGTGTCCTGGGCTGAATATGTCCCTGATCACATTAACTTGTAAAGATCGGAAGAGCCACGGATTTCTTCTAAGGACATACGCATGTTTATACGGAAGATTGATACATGAACATAGAGGACGATAGATACTTGAGCGTGAGACATGGGAAGCCATATGGATAGATCTAGAGGCAGGCTAGTACGGGCTTCAGCCTCTATCGACTCAAAATATATTGAAATTTTATAGTAGTCATTGTCAGTTTTTCTTCTTTTGGAATACAACCTGTGTCAATAAAAATCTTGGATACATCCTTACCCACGGTTTGGATAAGAGTCGTGTTTGGCGGGTCTTAAAGACGTGATAAGCACCATCGCTTATTGGATGTAAAGAGGATTTCGTGTCATGGAATTGAAATTATATAAACTCTCAATTATGATTTTTTCTTCTTTTCTAGTAATTAATATTTTCTTGAATTATTGGTGACGCTAGACGGAATTATTTAGTACGAAACTTGTAAGTTTCAAACTTTAATTATTCAGTTTCATCATAATAACTAATATAACCTATAGTTAATAGATTGCCAAATAATGTGTAAAAGTCAGTAAGTCATTAAAATTCTGTTTTTGAGCTCCATTGCACTAGGTAGATTTTCGAGTATTTTAATTTCAGTTCTTCTATTATTATATGTGTGTATCACCAAAAAAAGGAAAAAAAAAAATTGTTTCTCGTTCCCTGCAAGCTAGGCAATTTTTTGGAATAATTTCCAAGAGAAGGTAAACCACAACCAGCAAGCAAGATAAAGCCATCCACATCCACACACATCATAAATAATTTGATTTCAAAAATATCAAAGATTACCTTTTGATTTATATTTAGAAAACTAAAAAGGTGGCGCTTCTTGCGTCCCCAAACATACTCTTCACTCTGAAAAAAATAACAATGCTGTCATTTTTTAATCATTCAAGAAATTCCATATATGGAATAAATTCAACACCTCTCCTTTTTTTGGTACTCTAATGGTATCTATTTGATACTTCTCAGTGAAATCACGCACTGATATGTAGATTCAGAGGCTCAATTTATTGTCAAATTCAGGTTGTTAGACACACATGTGAGTTCTCCGTTAAGTAGAAGTACTGAATTTTCAATACTCTTATAGTACTAGGAATTTTTTACTCCTTCTAATTAGGTGGTAGTTCATTTAAGTGCTTTTGTAGTTTTCTTGAGCCTATTAAATATCATTTTCCTTTAGAAATGAACCCATTCCAAATTCATCAGTTGCTGACATATGATTCAAAGAATTTAAAATATTGCAACATTAGCATTTTTTTTTTTCACTTGTACCAGAGCCTAACATGCTCAAACGAGTAGTTTGTTCCGTTTAGAGTTGAGAAAAGAGCGGTTCCGATTTCAAGATTGGTGACAAGGCACGTCTTACCATCATGGTTAGGAAAGAATCCGATGTAAGTTAGGTACTTTTAGGCCGTCTGTGTGACAAAATTTTCTTGGTATCAGAGACTTTAGGATCATGGTACTTAAAGTTTTTTGCATGTCGATGATTTTTGTTTCTTGGTAATCTCTCTTGCTAAATTATGTCCATTTTCCAGGAGAAGATACGAATAGCATTATACGTGCAAAAAGCAGCGTTACATTTCATTGATGGTAAGATTTTAGCATCAGAATGTGGTCTGTTACTGCTCATTTGCATTTTTTGCATTTTTGTGGCTTCTCTGATATGGACTTTTTGGATTCTATACAGCTGCTAGTCGAGCAACAGATAAGCGCCAGTTATCCGAGGAGGTTAGGCAGGCCGGTTTCAGCATTGATCCAGATGATCTCGCGTCAATTGTTCGTTCACATGATCTCAAGAGGCTGGAATCCCATGGAGGAACAGAAGAATTGGCAAGAAAATTATCGGTTTCATTAGAGAATGGTGTATCTCCCAGTGAAATTTCTAATAGGCAAAGAATCTATGGGTTGAACCAATTTGTTGAGAAACCTCCAAGGCCATTCTTGATGTTTGTGTGGGATACTTTGCAAGATCTTACTCTGATAATCTTGATGGTTTGTGCCGTAATCTCTGTTGGCGTTGGCATTGCCACGGAAGGGTGGCCGACAGGAATGTATGATGGCGTGGGAATAATTCTCTGCATTTTCTTGGTGGTTTTAGTCACTGCCATTAGTGATTACAAGCAATCTTTGCAATTCAGGGACCTCGATAAAGAAAAACGAAATATTCATGTTCATGTCACTAGAAACAAGAAGAGACAGAAAGTTTCGATTTATGATTTGGTGGTTGGAGACATTGTTCACCTGTCGATAGGTGACCAAGTCCCGGCTGATGGGGTTTTCATTTCAGGTTATAGTTTGTCGATTGATGAATCGAGCTTGTCAGGTGAGAGTGAGCCAGTGAATGTAGAGAAAAGGAGGCCTTTTCTTTTGTCTGGCACAAAAGTACAAGATGGATCAGGCAAAATGCTCGTCACATCAGTTGGTATGCGAACAGAATGGGGACGGTTGATGGTCACTTTGAGTGAAGGAGGAAACGACGAGACACCATTGCAGGTGAAGCTAAATGGAGTGGCAACCATTATTGGGAAAATTGGTCTGGGTTTTGCTTTGCTGACATTTTTTGTTCTCACTTGTCGGTTTTTAGTAACAAAGAATGGCGGAATCATGAAATGGACCATGGATGATGCTCTAACTCTTCTGAATTTCTTTGCCATTGCAGTAACTATACTTGTAGTTGCTGTACCAGAAGGATTACCATTAGCAGTTACACTAAGTCTTGCTTTTGCAATGAAGAAATTGATGAATGATCGAGCCCTCGTTAGGCATCTCTCTGCTTGTGAAACTATGGGTTCGGCTAGTTGCATTTGCACTGATAAAACTGGCACATTAACTACAAATCACATGGTCGTGACCAAGATTTGGATATGTGGAGAAGCTAAATCACTAGAAAGTTACAGGCCAGGAAATGAATTGAAGTCTTCAACAACACCAGACAAGGTAACAAAAACTCTTATCCATTCCATATTTCTAAACACGAGTTCGGAAGTGGTGAAAGGTAAAGAAGGGAAGACTGAAATACTAGGCTCCCCAACGGAGAGAGCTTTGCTGGAGTTCGGCTTGCATTACCATGACGACTTTGATGCAGTAAAACACGAGTACAAAACAATAAAGGTTGAGCCTTTCGATTCAGTAAAGAAAAAGATGTCGGTTCTGGTTTCTCTACCAGATGTTGGGCTTTGCGCATTTATTAAAGGAGCATCGGAAATTATTCTCGGCATGTGTGACAAAATCATTGGAAAGGACGGGGGATCTGTGACATTATCCGATGAGCAAAGAAGGAATATCTTGAAAGTCATTGATGGTTTTGCTGGTGAAGCTCTCAGAACACTCTGTTTGGCTTTCAAGGATATGGAGAAAACATCTGGTGATTCTATTCCTGAGAAGCACTATACACTTATAGCAGTAATTGGGATTAAAGATCCGGTTCGACCAGGTGTAAAAGAAGCTGTCAAAACTTGTTTAGCCGCCGGAATTACTGTAAGAATGGTGACAGGAGATAACATAAATACTGCCAAGGCCATAGCTAGAGAATGCGGCATCTTGACAGATGAAGGCATAGCCATAGAAGGGGCAGATTTTCGCGATAAAAGTACAGAAGAAAAGAAAGAACTAATACCTAAACTGCAGGTAGGTGTGTGTGATGGTGCCCTGGTGGATTTAAACTTTACATTGAATTAAATACCTTCATATATAATTTCTTGAAATTATAATTTCCTTTTCAGGTCATGGCACGATCACTGCCCTTGGATAAACACAATTTAGTGACCATGTTGAGGAAAGAACTGAAAGAAGTGGTGGCAGTGACGGGTGATGGAACTAACGACGCTCCTGCTCTACACGAGGCAGATATCGGGCTTGCTATGGGTATAGCAGGAACAGAGGTCTGTATAAGATCATAAATAAACTAGACTCTCTTTTAGCAGTTTAACTAACACATATGGATCTTTGATGGACACAGGTAGCTAAAGAAAGTGCTGATGTGGTGATCATGGATGATAATTTTACGACAATAGTGAACGTTGCCAAATGGGGTCGTTCAGTTTACATCAACATTCAAAAGTTCGTCCAGTTCCAGCTGACTGTAAACGTCGTTGCTCTTGTAACAAACTTTGTGTCTGCATGCTTCTCAGGTTTAGACACTAACTAATCAATCAACCTAGGAAAAACAGATTTTTACTTATGTAAATCCATCCATGTCTGAAAAAGTTCCTACTTCCCAACTTCAGGTTCTGCGCCCCTCACCACTGTGCAATTGCTGTGGGTGAACATGATCATGGACTCACTTGGTGCACTAGCTCTCGCCACTGAACCTCCACACGACGGATTGATGAAGAGACCGCCTGTTGGGAGGAACGATCATTTCATTACACGGGTTATGTGGAGAAACATCATAGGCCAGAGTTTGTACCAATTGGTCGCGCTTGGGATCCTCTCGTTTAAGGGGAAGCAAATTCTTAAGCTCCATGGCTCAGATTCTACCTCGACGCTTAATACCTTGCTATTCAATACCTTTGTGTTTTGTCAGGTACTTCAAGAACTGGATCCTTATTTGTTATTTACATTACATCTTGCTGGTGAGACTTCTGATAAACCTTTGTTCCAAAAATTATCAGGTGTTCAATGAAATAAACAGCCGCGACATGGAGAAGATAAATGTTTTCCGGGGCATGTTCAGCAGCTCGATTTTCATGATCATTGTTTCCTCCACTGTTGCATTCCAAGTAGTTATCGTAGAATTTTTAGGCACATTTGCAGACACAGTGCCTTTGAGTCTTGACCTGTGGGGGGTTAGCATATTGATTGGAGCTGCAAGTTTGCTTGTTGCTGTGGTCATCAAATGTATTCCCACCACGTCTTCCAATGACGCCGAAAATGCCAAGAATGGCGATGGCTATGAACGACTCCCCTCAGGGCCGGACCTGGCATGAAACCAGAAGAAGTTCAAAGATTTGCTCCAAGTTATAAAGTATGCACTACTGCTATCTAATGACATAGTCACCATTAGATCGTAGAATGTATCTGTGGGATGTTCTTTCTTGTTTGGCCTCACGATGTTGGGAGGTGGGCACGAAAGGGGCCAAGAAAGAGGACAGATTGTTTGCCCGACAGACGACGAAATTCGAGGGATGGCATTCATAGAGGCACTGCAAATTCTTCTCCAACGCTTGTATTCTGGGTCATTATCTTTGTAAATTTCATTATTCACATTCATTAGCTTTTAAGTGATTCTTCTTAGTTCCTTCAAGAGAACTTCCCGTTCGTTTATATGCTCATATTTTGTTCTACGGGAATTAACGAACTGAGTATCATTTTTTATATGTTCAAATTCCATTTTTAATTGCTCGTGCACTAGTTTAGTTTTGAACCCCACCCTCAAACGCCAACAGCATCTTAATTCCTGATCTCCTGCAAGACGTCTAGTGAGATTATACCGTCAGATGACTGTGCCGGGAGATGATTGGGAACTCACATGTGGGTGAAAGTTGAAACCAAGAGAAAATATAGATTGAAAGGTGTAAAAATGCCTTCTGTTTTAAGTAAATGCCTAGTCTTGAAAAACTCTGATGCTTCTTAAGCACCAATACCCTACATGCCCACAGGAGTAGTTTTGTCTTCATTATGAAAGAACTGCCTGGCGGTGCATGCATTAGAAAGTCGAAAATTTTCTTAAAGTTTATACATAGTAAAAATTTGCCAGTCAGTCATTAATCTGTTCATTCTATCTAACAGTTAAAAACTCAACAACAAATTACGCCATTCATTCCTTTAGAGGAGGAGTGACGCCTACAGTTATTTTTTTGAAACTGACAATATAAAGAAAGAGTGAAACTAAGAATATATCACTGCGACGAGGCATCTGCATGCGATGAGGCATCTGCATTCTTTCTAGTTCTTACAAAGAGCTTGCTAATGTCTTCTGTAACAATGTTGCTCCTGCAAGAGTAAATTTGAGTTTGATAGTCCCATCAGTTTTAACTCGGAAAGAACAAAATGTCATTCCATGCCTAGCACATCGAATACACACTTGATGCTTGAGTTCATGGGACCAACCAAGAAAACGCCATAACATAATTATTATGCATTACGATTACTCAAAATATAAAAGTTATTGCTACCTCCGTCCCACAAAGATAGTCCAATTTTCCTTTTTTATCCGTCCCAAAATATAAGCCACATTCCTTTTAAAAATGTAGTATTTGTTTTCTTTTATACCCTCATTTAATGTGCATCGTAATCAACAAAAGTGGAATATTTTAATAAATAAAAGGGTAATGATATTAAATTTTACCTTTCCAACACTATTAATTGTATTTTTCTTAATATGTGTGAAAATTGGAATGAGACTTTCTTTGTGGCACGGAGGTAGTATAATAATTATATATCAGGACAGTGGTGTGTAAACATGTCAGTAGTTAGATGCGTACTACCAAGTGAAGAAGACAATGCAACACATAGGTAAGAAAATTTAATATTTAAAAAACTGGCTGAAAACGAATACTTGCACTAGGTACAGTACATCTTATGTCAATAAATACTTGGGAAGCTATAGTGTTTTCGTTTTAATATGTCAAAATCCTTGGCAAGAAACCAATAACAATCTTAACATATGGAGATTATTTAATTCAATGCTTTCCTATGACAAATACATTCATAGCAATTTTATAAATCTGGGACCACTAAGATTTGCAGACATCACTGTGCAATAAAACAAAGGCATGTACAAGAAAATAGTAAATTGTACGTTAACAAAATCACAAGTCATTCCAATTACAGAATAGAAGATAATCATCGACATTTAGCACATACCTCCCCTTAAGCTGAGGTGGAAGTAAACGGCCACCTTCTGTATCTGGAACATTCTTGGGATGAGGCAAGGTCCCTTTTGGGATTTTACTACGAAGATGACTGGCAGAACCATTTAATTCTCTCTTCCTAGATGCGCTTTCAGCCATTGCAGCTGCAACTCGAGATGAGTGATCTGTAGCAGTCGCAAAATGAGATGGCAAAGCAGGTGAATCCAAGAGGAGGGAGGCATCAGGAAGTTTTAGGCAAGAAGACTTTCGCTGATGAGAGGTCTTCTCTGTTTGTTCAGTCAATGGTGATCTACAAACCAGGAAACTAAGTAGATATAACACAGAAGCAACAGAAAAAATACATATCTACATCATACACAGAGAAAATAAGCAAGGGACATAATACTTCAGTTCCTAAAGATCAGAAGAATAAAAATTAAAAGGAAAATCACATGTTCCTTATTTGTTTTATTCAAGCACAAACAACGAGCTAGGTGCCTGAAAGCACACAACAATTTACTAGAATGTAGCTTCATATTTTAGAAGCAACAAAACAATAGTTAAATAAAAAATTGACCCCCATAATCAGATTACGAGTGTGCTTTATGCAATATCATGGACCAATACGTAACACATGCCAAGCATCAGATATTGAATTTTCAAATCGAGGAGATGGGCATTTCATAGATCAATCCATATATATATATATATATATGTTATTACCTGGTTCTGAAAGCCTTCTGGAAAACAGAAAGCACATGCAACATACTATGAAGTCACAAAACGAACGAACTAAAATACAAGTAGATGCATAACAAAATGGCATCTCTGGATATAGTTTTGGAGTAATCCAACTCAAAATGTTGGATGTACATCACATCCCCTCGTTCAAGTGTCAACACACATACCTTAAACCAAAGCAGTTTAATGGTGATTACAGAAACAAAACTGAACTTAAGTAAGTATAACGGCAATCAGATCTCTCTTAGACAAAACAATACGGCATTCAGTGGTCCCAGGTGAAAACTCATACATAACTTCAACACCAGAGTCAAATTATTCCATGAAAAAAATTTGTGGTTATTCAATTAAATATTTTGTGTGATTTAATAAATACTGTAAGCTAGTGCAGTTTGGTGTTTATTAATGCATTAATGTGTTAGTTTGTCATGTTAGAAATTGAAGACATCAATTCAGTTAAATCATGACTAAAATAAACCCCAAAGATGTGACATATCCAAGAGAATATATATGTCCAAAATCAACGCGTTGCTTCCACTCCAATGTCATTTTCCAATTAGTATTCAAGATTCCGCCATTCAATAGAATAAGACCTTGAAAATTGATGGGTATGGATTTTAGAGAATTGAAATTAGACGAGAACTGGCAGCAAAACTTTATTTCAGTGACAACAAAGGATGCATGAAAGGAAAACATAATCAACAGACAATTCTTAGAAGAATCCTAGCAGCCTGATGCAAAAGAGTAGGTTTACAAAAAGACTATTCCAGAGGATGGAGCGACTCATGTAGAAAATGAGACTCTCATTCGTAGAAGGATACTCATTATGAAGCATAGCCTTAAAGATTGCTTTTTCTGAGATAGATGAATGGCCGTTGAGATCCCTTGAACTAACAGGGGAGAGACTGAAAGTTGTAACTGAATCCTGAGTTCAAAAATGGGATTTGTCCAGGAAAGAAAATTTTGCTATTTTTGTCATTTCGGAAGACCACTGACATTTTCATAATTATGAAGTTATTTAGGTACATTTTCAAATTTGCCCTAAATATTATCCAGAGGCATGATAAAATGACAGAAAATCTGTGTAAGGAAATCAAATCAGAAGATAGTCAAAAGACCCAGGTGTACACATAGGAGAAAATTAGTAATAAGAAAGAAGAAATCTTTAAAAAGAAGGAATGGAAGCTTGTTTGACTGGAAGTATGGATAAAATGATTCTTGATGTGTGAAAAAGATAACTAATACTTAAGAAGTTAATTTATTTGGATTCAACATACTTATAGGTTATTTCTCAAAAATTGGGAAGAGAACAGATTAGAGAAGTATGCCTACAGCCCCCTTCTTAAGCAGCTTCAGTGAAATCTTAACACGTAACAAAAACTACATAGACCAAAAAAAGCAACAGGTATGGTAAGACCAAAGAAGGGGATCAACAACTATCCTGTTCAATCAACCTTCCAACTGGAACAAAAATCATAACCATGCTGCATGTTGAACAAGCTAAATTCAACTCTCTCCCTTTTTTGACTTTGTCTAAGCTGTAAAGAAGCCATCTTTCAGGAAAAAAGAAAAATTGCCTAATTGATACCAATGTTCAACTTAAATCTCCTTAAGGGAGATGCCATAATTTCAAAATTCAGATGGCTAGGAACCTAAAATAAAACAAATGCCTAACAATAGGGGAATATTACATCTGTACATGAATAGTCCATGACTCAGAGAACTAAGAAACAAGAAAAGATAGGGAAAGTTCCATAGTCTTTACAACGAAGTACCCAACCGGATCACTTCATCGTATTCCATATCACTAAAAAATCAACAGACCGGAAAAAGAAAATTACATATAAAGACACAAGACAATAATTTAAAAAAAAAAAAAAAGGTCTTTCTTGTTTCTCAGAAAACCCTTGGGAAAACCAAAGGGGACAACATTAAATTTCCTTTCGTAGAAAAAAGTAAAGGCAAGATCTTTCGGCATAAAATAAGGAAAATGTCCTGGATATACCTAAAAAGGTTCTCACTCAAAAGGGAACCATGTAGCTGGCAAAAAATTACTGAAAATATATTGACATTGGATTATAATGAGAAATTATACTGAGGTGAAATGAGTGGTGTATATTTAATGAAAGTTTGGAATTTGTGGTTATAAATTGGCAGTTGTCAAATCAGTGGTCAAATAAGGGATAGGTGAAATTATAATGTGGATTGATAATGAGAATCAAACAAATGTTCAGAAACTCAAGACCATTTGCATCATAATGGACAGAATTTTGGAGAGTGAGTAGGAGAAATAAATTATCCACAATTCATTTGCAGTTAAAGAGACACAGCTTTGAGAGAGACTCAATTTATAGATTTTCATGTGCCTTCTTGAAATGCTACACCATCTCTCATGGAGCAATATAATTTGCTGTTTGTTGACTCTTGTTATGTGAAAAAGCACAATAAGAGACCAGGGCGAATGGGACAAAAAAGATGAACCCAAGCCAGATTATATATTATTTAGCTTGATATCATGAATGAATCATACACACACACACACACAAGGCACGTCTGCTCATATTTTTAGAAGAGCTTTTGCCATGTGCAACAAACTAGTATTTAACACTTTCCATTGCAAAGATCTAGCTTGAGCAGAGAGCATGCAAACCAGCATTTATTTTAAGTTCTTGTATTGATATTTAATAATAGAGCTGGAAACCCCTTACCTGCTCAAGTCAGTTGCAATCTTAAAATCCTCACTATTTACCTCAATCTTAGCTTGAACTATACTGCGACCTACTTAACTCCCAACTCAATTAGTTTCACGGAGATTAACTATATCAATTCTTGATAGTTCAACAACGTTATGGACAATATCCAGATATACACCGCTTCTTTTTCTTTTTCCAATTAATCCTTCTGTTGTATATTCACAGGAACCGTAGAAATTCAACTTGTAAAGATAATTTAAAGATTAATTAACCCAAAAAAATAATGAAATAAAGCAAAAGAGTAGTCTAGCAACTACTTGCGGGAGTAGGTTGAATCATTGTCAGGAGATGGGGAAACTGACGGAGGGGCCTGGAAATGGCTTCGTTTCTCTTCGGGGCCTTCAATTTCTTTCTCTAGTTGTTGTTTCCCGTCTTCGTCTCCTTTGATTCGAGGTTCGTCATCATCTGAAGAAGATGCGTAACCTACGAGTGCCATGGCGTATGATCTTCCTTCACAAATGCTGACTTTCCTTTTCGTTCCTCAATTTTTCCTCTCTGTTTCTCTGTTCCTCAACTTTTCTCTATGACTTTCCTTCATCTCACGCTTTTACGTAATATAAGTAACGTTTTTATTATGGATAAAGAGATTATTGTTTGAAAAATGTAGTGAAGAAGTTGGGAGAGATTATAAGGAATTGTGGGAGATAATTATTTATTTAAAGAGAAAATGTAGTTGGTGAATATTTGAATTGTTGAGTTATTATTACTAGATTTTCTCACCCGTGTATTGTACAGATAGAATTATAATGTACGTTTATATTAAAATTGACAAATGAGTGTGGACATTATATCATAAATAAAGTATAATATGTCAGTTGTATCGTATAAAAGTATGAATTGATATGAAAATTACAATTCACTATAGGATATTTATAGTAAAACACTTGAGTTTATAATTCTGGTCTCATCCAAACACGTTATGTAAATTCGCACATCCAACATATATAAAGTTATAATAATTAGCGGTCAAGTAATTAGGGATGATAATTTGAAACATCAACCCATAAACTTGTGGGGACCCGCCCCTAATATGATTGACCCGCCACGCCTAATCAGAGCAAAAAGACAGGTATGAGGCAATATTGTCTACCCCACAGTGGGTCCAAGGTGAGTGCGAATCAGGTTGGACTAGCCCCATAGACCCGACCCACCACGAATTTTCTTTTTTTCTAATAAATTTAATTATAAAAATGTGTAGAAATGATTAGATACGGCAATTTGACCGATCAACCTATAAATTTGTGGGAATTTATTTTTATTTTTTATTATTTTATTTTTTTGAAAGGATTTTTCTATCGAATTGAAAGAATTATGTTATTATATTAGTTTATGTTGGGAACTTTAAAATTCTAAATAAAGGTTTTGATTTATTCTACGTTTATCAATTAATAATGCGTTGCACATAACCTTAATTGAAAAGGAGAAATATTCATGAATCTTTTCGTGGGTCATGATGCTTTCCACCCCTCCCCATGACCCGACATATCTTGACCGGCCCTATAAAATATTGGACAAAGACGTGTTATCAGATTTACATAACAAAAACAATAAATATATAATTTTGATACTATATTAATAGTTACCCTCTTATATATTCGATTAATAATTTACTATATTTCACTTTCAAGCTATCTAACTTATTTCATATTATTAGTTAACAATCTAATAATACGTATCGAGCATGTACATACTCGTATTCACTAGATACCTGTTCAGATAAAAATTTTCTCTAAAATTCATTATTATATTCGTGAAATTAAAATATCGATAAATTCGTATTCAACCGATACGTTGCACGGCGAGATAAATTTTCAATAATTCATATAAAAAAATTCATTACATAAATTGCAAAAAATAATAAATAGTCACAATATAATAATTAAATCAAATGAAATAACAACTTGAATTCAGTCGATATTTTGAAAGCTTCACATTTATAGAGAAAAAAGACTAAGAAAATAATTTTTTTACATCTTCTATAACCTAATCATTGCAACATAATATAGAAACAAAGATTAAAAAAATAGTCACAAATATTTTCAAGTTAGATAATAGATTTCAAGAAAATAAAATTTAGTCATACATTATTATGACTAATTATTTATGTGTGTCTTTAGCTATTGGTGTGATGCAGATAAATAGATTTTATTGCACAAAAAAAGAAAATAAATCAGTTAATTTTCTCTAAGTTATTATAATCTAAGTTTCCATTTATAATATAAGCTATTTTTAAATAAATTTTGATTTCCATATTATCAAGAATTCTGAAAAGAAAATTTTAAAAATCAAACAAAGATAAATAATAAATAAATAAATAGAGATAATACCAAACAATTAGTTTATAATACCTTCATTTTCACATAATTTAGTAGTAGGAAAAATAATTCTTTAAAAAAATACTAATCGATAAGAAATTAAACAGTTACTCGCTATCAAATTTATATCGATAGCGGATAACAAAAAATTATAAAAACTCATAATTATTTATAAATGCTGACAAAAAAAAGAAAGAAATAAGCAAACTAAAATAAAAAAAAACGAATATAAAAAACTAATAAACTAATATAAATTATTGAAAACTCATGATGAATGTCCAAATAAGAAAAGTTTAATTTTTAAAACTCGAAAATGAGGCTTATAAGTTTTTCAATTTTTTTTTAAATTTTGTTTTAATGAAGGAGTTTCTTTTTTTGTATTATCTAGGTTAGTGAGTTAACTTTGAGTTGACAAAACTTGTATATTGATAAAATTTCACTAACTCCAAATTATTTTATATTCGGAAGACTTTCATGAAGAAACTCGATCATGGAGATCAATAGTGGCTGAGTTATAATTTCTCTAACAGAAAAATATTTTTTTTATTTACAGATCTAGAGTTTTATACATGGCAAGTAGCAACGTAAAATTTTTGTAGACAATAATTTAAAAAAGTTTATTCAATTGGAACAACAGTAAAGAATAATACTTAAAACGTAATGCCTCGTGTCCTATAACAACCGCGTCACAATACATAGATATATATAATCATTACGCCCGTATAATACATAAAATTGTTACATAAACTGTCACGATTTCAAGAAAATTTAATTCAACTGTATGATTTTCATGCAATCTATGACGCTAAATAATATAAATAATAATATATATTGTAATAATAGAAAAGTAATATTTTTTGGGGTTTGGTTTCTATAGATTCAAGGATTTTAAGAACGGAAAATTTGAAAATTATATAAAGATAAAATTTTGTGATTTTAGAAGAGGAGCAATTATGGAATGAATTTTGAAAAATTTTGCAACATAATGATGATGTCAACAAAATTATAGGCGGGAAAATTGCAATTGAGAATCCACATCCAATTGAAAACTCTTGTATTATATATTATATTGATTGATTTTAGAAGAAGAGAAATTATGGAATGAATTTTGAAACATTTTGCAACATAATGATGATGTCAGTAAAATTATGGACGGGAAAATTGCAATTGAGAATCTAGATCCAATTGAAAACTCTTGTATTATATATTATATGATATGATTATTATTGTTATTTTATTTTTTTTTGGGTAGTGAAAACAGAAGGGGTAGGGGACAAGATATAAGCGGCATAATGATATTGAAAATTGAAAAATTGCAAGCTCTCCCCATGTAAATCACATAGGAGAATCCACATATGTATCTAAAAATCACATGTGGATCCTGATAGATTCTCCAGTTTAGTGCGCATGAGAAGGTTTTATAACAAAATGTTTCGAAGGTTCTTCAAACATTATCAAAAATGATATATGGAGTTTACGGTGTGTGTGAAAAAGAAACAAAATTATAGGCCTACTTTTTCCCAGTTTTTTTATTGAGTAGAAGAGGCCCTATACACAGAGTCCGACTGTCAAAAAAATTAAGTCAAGTCACGTATGAAAACAGTCAAGTCACATATGAAAGTGACTTGACTAATTTCTATTTGCAGTCAGCTTTCATACACAAAATCCTATCTCACTCCATATAAATCAGCAACTTTTTCTCTCTTTTCTTTCCCTCACGTTTTTAACTTTTTATTACTTTTTAATCATCATTTCCAACACCCTTTTTACAAATGCAAACCCATCTACAAATCTTTTATTATTACCGCATCCTACAAAAATGTCTTATACATTATTATCGGCAAAATATAATCACTAAAGTGAATAATTAATAAATTAATTAAAAATGTTATATTTTCAACAATATTAATTGAATTTTTGAATCTCTGTGGATGAGGTTATCTCATGGGATGGAGGCAGTACCATTTTATCATTACTAACTAAAACCCTACCCTTGTATTGGACGGGTAGAGCTTTTTGAAAAAAAATCTCTATATAGTCTGAAGAAATAATATGAAAACTTAAGAGTGTGATATATATATATATATATGTATGTATATTTTTTGAAATGGAAATGTCCTTAAACATTCATGTCTCGACAAATAGATGAGCCAATAAACCAAGGGATACAATGAGTATGATATTTTAATTTGATTGAAGTAATGCTATGGAGAAAATAATTAATTAAGTTCAAATAATATGGATTCATGAGTTAATATATCACTTTTAAACACGAAAAGAAAAAGTTCAATTTCATATGAAAACAGTCACCCATACTTCTTTCCTCTTTCACATGGTTGAATCAAATTTAATATTACAATCTCTTATTTATTATTATTATTATTAATATTATTATTGTTGTTATTATTTGGCTAAATATTGTTTTATTTCACCAAAGCAGCAAAGAGTACACAAGGGGAAAGATATAGAGGACTCAGGCCTATCTCACATGGCAAAACCTAACACTAAAGAAAGGGAAAAGAAAAAAGAAAAATATACAACTAGACCAACACAACACCAAAAGAAAAGAGACTCCAAAAAAAAAAAAAAAAGTTTAAATACTACAGCGAGAAGCATTAAAAGAAAGCGGGGAGCACACCCCACTGATGAAGCCATGAAACCAAATCAAGAGACCCACTGGGAAGAGATTCATGCATCCATTAGAAACAAAAGAAAGCCTTCCTTCATTCACTGTCTTGGCCCACTATCCTTGTAAGCTCAGAAAATTCTCCTGCTGGTCCATCGAACAAGGGTAGGGTCCTTTCTTCTTTGTATTTTTTTTCCCCTTGAAAGCAAGATGACCGACTTGAATTTTATCTTGATCGACTTTTTTGAGATTACCCTTCAATATGTGTTCAGCGAGCACCTTTCCATAAAGCAAAATTCCTGGAGTATAAAAACAAAAAGGATTATATACTGTTGAATAATGTTTATAAAAAACAAAAAGGCAACGTATATCCTGATGGTTAAAGCACAATTCAATAATATGTACTGTATAAAAACAAAATAGATCATATACCTGATGGTTACTCTCGAATCAATTAACTGAGTTTTCTTGGGAAGGAGAAAAAAAAAAAAGAAGGTATCTTGAGCAGTGCTTCATATCAAAAGAGTTTGAAGGAAAGAAAGTTGCTGTATTGTGACTATGCCCAAAGTTGCAGGAATTCCACATTCCAAAGCAAATTAAACGCCAGTCTCATGATTATCTCCTACAGTGAGAGAAGAGAGTTAAAATCCCATGGTCTAATAACTCACCTCTCCACCAAATGGCAAGAAGCTCAAATCTCAAGTCCAGTACAATTTAAGATATGAAAAATGATGAATACTTAAATAATAAGGCAAGACAATATTCACCACATAAGCAAGCGTGCGTGCATGCGACACTATAAAATTGTTGTGCAATAGCTTGAAAGTTGGCAAACAACAATGATTTACCGTTTGAAAGTTTGCACCAAGGCTTCATCATGAAATTAATTATTACAAAGCAATCAAATTTTGAGCTTCATCATTTTTACACATATATAAATGGGGTATATTTTAGATTTCGTCCTATATCTAAAGAAATTGAAAATCTATTCAAATTCTTGAAATAATCCAAGAGCCAAGACAATATACAAACATCTATTTACATTGAGACATGGCAAAACAATAGAGTCGATTATAAACATGGCAGAGCTGGAAATGGTAATTAGGTGTGTTCATTCTTACATTGAAACTGAAAAATCATCGCCGGAATCTCCCATCACCAGTACTGGTCCTTTTCCCTTTCATCTACTATCGGTCTTTTGCTCCATTGAGATCGGACCCTCACCCAAGATCATCGCTTGACTACAACCCAGACTTGAACGAACACCCAGAAAAATGGGTAAACTGCCCATGGTCATACCGAGTTCAAACTTAAATGTCATAAAAGAGGTGATTCTTTGACAAATTAAACCCATTCAGCTAATTCAAGTCCTGTAATGTACACTATTCTTCAATTTCAATCATATTGAATTTAGATACAGCATTAACAAAAAAGCCAAACTGGCATCAATAAGACCTGGTATCAGCTGGAAGTAAAATCACAATAATTAAATACTTTTTATCACTACTATAGAAAAGTATAGTAGGCGTCAGTTGTAATGAGGAATACGCGTCGGTTTCGGTAGCGACGCGAATTGTTAAGGTATACACATCGGTTGTTGAGTGATGCCTAAAAGTAACTATAGGCGTCGGTTGTTTTACAAAAACTGACGCCTAAAGACAATTTTTTAAAAAAATAAATAAATAAAATAGATAACAGGCACCGGTTCCTCCTTAACAACCGATGCCTATTGTCTTTTTTTTTTTTTGGTCCTTCTCTAGATCCGCCAGCCAATGTAACTAAACCTATCGAGATTCAAAATTCAAACTCAAAATTCAAATCCAAAATTCAAAATTCAAATTTGGAAACAATCTGCCACTTTCACGCTGTTGCCAGAAACGACCCACTAACTACAACACGCCGTCACCGGACTGGCTCATGAAACACATGTTAAATCATGTACAACATAATAACAATATAACAAACAAATATATCACTGTCCACATAATACTCTTCATATTCATCCAAAAAAAAAATCTAAATGAGAAGTTCCTGTCAAGTACTGGTGGAAACATGGCCTATCATATTAGAGAACAAAAGAAATGGTGAAAGATTCAAGGGATTAACCGTGAAGAATACAACTCCTTGAACCAATTTCTCCACATCAAGCCCTCAACAATTAATATTATCCTTCCGATCTCTTTTAGATCAAGCGGGTGATGAATACAAGATGGATACAAGAGAAGATTACACTGTAGAGGATGCCCACAGAAAGAAAGAGGCCGCAAATCAAGATCTGTAATTATATATATATATACACACGCGCATAAATATAAAAGACGCAAAGAAATACACGTCGGTTCCTAAGATAGGAACCGACGTGCATTATGATAATAATTATTATATATATGTAATATATGAATACACGTCGGTTCCTAAGATAGGAACCGACGTGCATTATGATAATAATTATCTATTCCTCTTTAATCCCAACTTGGTGAAGTGGACTTTATCATATCTAAAAAGCTTTCCTTTTCCGTTATTTTCCTCCCTCATCATAGATTAAGTAGTTTAAGAAATATACCAGAAAACAAAAAATAAAGAATAAATTATATCTTGTATTAACTAGAACATATTTCCTATTCTCGCTTTTGATGGTAATGTCAATCTCGTGTTAACTGGTACATATCTCATAATTTAATCACTTTAATTTTTTCAGAGCAATAATTTGATAACCATTACCGTTACCAAAAATAAAGCAATTTATATTTCATTCTCCCAATATCTAGAATAAAATCAGTTGCATATAAAGATTTTGTAACATATAAAGTACATACTTAACCTGATAGAACCTGATAGAACTCTCACTTGATGGCTTGTAGAAACTTCCCAAACATTTCACGAATTTAAGTAAATCCAACTGAAGGTCTAACATAAAAAATGAAGAACTGGGAGAATAGTGTATTTAGAAGGATTATAGTAGCACATTCATGGCATCGACCGCCAGCCATGGAAGACAATTTCCCAAAGACCATAACAGCAAGGTGAAAGTATTCCTGCAACACAAAAGGGAAACATATAATTCAGGCATCAATAACAGACAGCTGCAATTCAAAAGAGTCATACGCTTTTGATCGACAAAGTTACAAGTGGGAGGGATAGACTAAATTAACTTTGGCTTATAGCTAGCTTCTAAATAGTTAATTGCTACTAGAAAGAAATCCATATTAACTCTCACCGAACTCTCACCTAATATTTTCTTAATCACTTCAATATTTCGGTAGAACTTCAACATAAATCAGAGTCTCAGCATATCCTAGTGAAACTTCAACTTCAATCTTCCATAAGCCAAAAAAATATATTACAATCTCATTATTAAAAAAATCCCAATGGTGCAAACGATAATGTCAACATCAACATGCCAAGTAATTAGAAAAAGAAAATTGGAAAAATTAGTCACTATAAATTATATTACGATCTCAGAAATCACTCTGTTGAAAAGCCAATCACAATAGCTGTCGCATAGAAAGCATTCATGGCTTGCCCCAATTAGTACCGTATATAAGAAGACCCGTGAATTTGAAGAGGTGCCATTGCCCAAGAAGTATCCATTGCGAGTCAGATCGATTGTAGAGAGATCGAGAGAGAGAGAGAGAGAGAGAGAGAGAGCACATGCTTGTGCGAGATATCGCCAGCGGGGGCGGTAGTATCTTAAATTTCGATTTGCAGCCAGGAAGAGTGACGGCTGAGGCCATCTCCAATGGACACTCCATTTTGGATTTGTCTCCAACCCGCCTGCAAAAGCCATAACCAAATTTGAGATGGCAACAGTAAATTTGGAGATCCAATATAGAGACCTGGCAATTTACGGAAATGCCATCCTTAAATTTCAAGGTAGCCCCAACCTTTTATTTTTATTTTTCAGTGTTCATTGTTTTTATATTTTTCATTCATTTTAGTCCTTATATTTTATTTATTGCAATTTTTTATCACCTCATGTAATTTTAGTTATCTAGTACTTATTATCTCGTTTGTTGATTGCAATATTTTTTTTATTCTATGTGTATTTAATAGAGTAGTCCTATTTGGGATTAAAAAAAAAAAAAGAAAAGTTTGGATTATTTGGAAACAAAGATGCATACATTATATATTTTACTACAAAAACACAATGTCATTATTCGATTAATGACTCAATTGTCCGTTTCATTAGGTTTGATATTTAATTTTTCAATTTGTAAAATACGTTAGCTAATTGTAAATTAAGTTAAATAGGAAATATAGAGATTTAGATAAACTTTGAAGATTATGAGTTGGAGAAGGTTAAAAGAAATAGAGATTGTAAATCTATATCTTAGAGGTAGAGGAAGGGAAAATAGAGTTTTGGGTTGGAGATGGCCTGAGCGATAGAGGAAAATCTAATTAGGGTTTTCAATCAGTGGTAGCATTGCAAAAAGGAAGAATTCGAGTGCTGAGATAGAGGACAATGGTGCTAGACAATAAGCGTATGATACCAGACAAGTGCAAAAGGCTGGAAAGATTTTTTAATTGAGCCAGATGAAATTACAATTGTGCTCAATAACTGTGGTATTATATATTACTATTAATTTCACTCGTGCGTTACACGGGATGCTTTGACCAAATAAAATAAACAACCTATAAATAGTATAATCTATGATTAAGTAAAAATTATTAAACATCTATTCTGTGTTTCAACAAAAAATGATATACAGATGTATTAAAGAATAATCCAGTATGGTCATTTTGGAAAATTAACGTTAGAATTCACAAACTTTAGTATTGCAAGTTTCAGAGTGAACGAGATAGTGAACAACAATTATTATTCTAGAAGCTATTACATTTTGAAATCACATGAGATCCCTCAAGATAACCTGCGTTCAACAAGCGAAATTGAGTTATTATGTCAAACATTACATAATAGAATTATAGAGTTCACGTAGAATTAAAATTTACATGCCTAACAGTTAAAGAAAACATATGACTATAAATTATTGAATACCTTTTTTTATAAACAACATTCAACGTAGACTTGCTAAGGTCGCCGTTGTCGTCACTTGTCATGCACTTCAACCCAACATTCTCGAGAGATTGACCTTGACTTTTGTTAATAGTCATTGCATAACAGATTATCAACGGGAACTGTCTACACTGAAAGCTGAATGATAGTCTAATATAGGACGGAGTGGGGGGTTAATCTGGGAATAACAATATAAATAACAATATAACCTTTTAATAATTGATTAGTAAACACGAGTTCATTTAACAAATATTAAAAAATTAAATTCGGTTATAAGGGTGTAAAAAAACTATAGATTATATATATAATGAGTTATATAGAAGTCGATTCAACTCTGAAAAATCTGATAGTTTAAATGATTAATGTACTCAAATATTGATTTGACAGAAGGTGAAATGTTTTTAAGCTAATATAGAAATCAAACTAACAATATAATTAATATTGTCACATGTTGACGAATATAAAGTATGTGACATGTAAAATTTACCACGTAATAACAATGGACAAAATAAAATTAGACAATTTAATATTCACATAGATGAATGATTTTTTTTTTATGAGAAGACTAATTCTAAAAAAATTCAATAATAATAAACAATAAAATATTGAACAAAAATGCGCCATTAGATTTACATAACAAAAGCAGTAAATATAAATTTTTTATTTAGTGGTTGACACATTAAATTAATATTTTATTAATAATATATTAATAATTATCCGTTTATGTACTCAATTAGTACTTTACTATATTTTACATCTATATCATCTAATTTATTTAATATTATTAGTTAACAGTCTAATAATACGTATGTGTATGTATATATCTGTACGTGATACAAGTTCATATAAAAATTTTCATACTCAAAAGAAAATACCCTCCTCGCATACTATTTTAACCGAATAAATTTTACACTCTACAATTTTTTTGGGTAACTATAGGCAAAAAACAAAGCGTTATTTTTATGGGAATTTTTGAATCTCAAGAAGATAAACTTGAAGATAGCAATACAAAATAATATTCTTCTTTTCAATTAGGCTAATCAATATTACTGGAAGTTAATTAATATAATATTCAAATAAAAGAGAAAGAAAAATATTCACATTCATGTTTATCATCCAACTGGATTAGAGAATGCATTTTGTCAATTCTAATTTTCGTATGAAATTATAACATTAATTAAATTGATTCTTTATTTTTTCCATAAATACAATTTCATAGTTTATGAATTTAAAGACGCTGTAGACAAAATGACTCAAAACATTATAGAAAAGTGACTTATTACTTACGATAATAGCTTGTGACAATTTATTTTTGTACAAAATAAAAGAAATTTTTATTTTCGATTCTTATAACTTTTTATTATAAAAATTAAAATAGATTGATTAGGGTTTTTCTGTACGTAGGGGAAGAATATAGGAGGGGATAAACATTTATAATTGTTAAAAATGAAATAGTTGTCTGTGTTATTTTTATTTTGACTATTTTAATATATTTGAAAAATTGGTGGGATTAATAAAAAAAAGTAAGCCTTTAAATATATATTAAATATATATGTGGTTAATAATAACATATGAAAACACGCGAAATGAACACAGAAATACCAAGGGAAATTGGAAAACCTAGATCTGTCGGCACTTACCACCGCCGGCTCCAACGTCCGACGTCCACCGTCGGCATCCTCAGACCACCGCCGTTAGCCGGCTACGCAGGTCCGTCACTTAGTTTCCTGCAGAGAAAAGATACTCTCTCTCACCCACGCCGCTTTAGCAATGGAGGAAGAAATGTCGAAAGCAACGCGTCGTATGTCTACTCGTAGTCGCAAGGTTGCTCCAAAAATGGCTGTCGCCCTTGCTAGCAGTGATAATCGAACTCAGGTCTATCTTTTAATTGTTTTTGTCCTGTTGATTTTTCTCAGTTTAAAATTGTCCCCAACCCCTTCTTTTACATCCAATATTTTCGGTTTCGGAGGTTGCTTTTATTATGCGAATGTTCCTTCATATTAGGAAAACTATTAACGCAGGCAATGCTTGCTCGGCTTGATGCTTTGGAAAATGATAATGCTGGAATGGAGATGGTACAACATGATGACGATGATGAAGCATCTCTTGATGAAGTTGATCAAGGTCAGTTTATTCTGTTCCAAACATGTTGCTATGGTTAAGCATTACTTGTATAATATCTTAGTTACCTGATACAAACTCCTTTGTAGTTTTCCCTCCGTATAATGAAGACACTATGCCTGAAATATTGGACTTGTTCAGACAAGTTACTTGTGACTTCTTTCTACTCTCTATATTATATGTTAAACGTTTCAAACTTCACTGATAGCTTGTTATTGTTCAAGTAAGAATGATGCCAAGACAGCCTTAACAAATTACATACACAGAAAGGTAGAAGTCTAGAGGTTGAATAAATGTCAACACCAAGCAGTCTGGAATTTCCCTCTTGTTCACGCGTCCAGAAGTTTAGCAGATTAATATGAACATAAGACGTGGCAAACTCCAATTCACTAGTAAGCAATAAGCATTTGCCCCTCAGGTTTCTATTTTGGTTTTAAAATAAAAATGAAATAAATGTAAATGAGTGGTTAGTACTGGTTGGTCCCGTGGAATGTTGTGGAAGAAAATGATCTGACCAATTTCTTTTTTAAAACAAAAATAGAAACCTAGTAGGGGCTTCACCATAGAGTTCTGAACCTATTGATGTGGCATTCATTATGTGGTCAATGGGTTATGCGCATCTAGGATCCACGGCGCGCTATAATAGTGTGTTCTTTTGTGGCTTATCTTGAAGACAATGCATGGACTTGTGCAGGATGATGATAGCCACACTTTAAATTATCATGAAGAGTTGGACACTTTAGTTCTAGTAAGGTTGCAATGTTTTATTGCCCGTAGATGATTAATCTTGCATTGAAGGGAGAGTCTTTTTCTATTACAATTATCTAGTCATCCTAATTTACAAATCCAAGTTGCGGGGATTGACTTTAGTGATTGAAATGAATCTGTTGCATTTTTCCCATCTTTAAAAGCAAAAGTTTGTAAGTTTTTCCACTCTTTACCAAGCAATTAAATCAAGATTTGATGTGGGAATTCGAGAATGCCAGTCTCATGTGAACAGCATCAAATTTAAGGAAATATTGACATAAAAGGAATTTTATGATTGACAGCCAAAATGATTGAGGATCCCTCTCTTGAGGATAGGGTTTCCATGAGGTGGGGTGGGTGGCGGTGGGTTGGGGTAAGGAGATGGATGATAGAAAAATAAATGCTTTTCAATTTTGACAGGATTCTTGTACACTGTCCCAGTGGATTTTTATGGAAGGACAAGTGAGTTTTAAATTTTTCCTTCCTTTTTTTTCTCTCATTTTTCCCCCACAAAAGAAATTCAAGTATAAGAATTTCATTTTGGAGCATAGGCAATAACCATGTTCTCATGGGGCTGTGCATGACTGACGCCCCAAAGGGCACATTTCAAAGAAACCTGAAGAGTTAATAAAATGCTTCAATGTAACGAAGAGGAAGCCTTAACAAAATTCAGTCACTATCAAATAGTACCTAGAGACTTCAAACTCATTTACTCCCATCAAAGTTAAAACTTAGAAATTGACTTTTGGCATAAGCATTAAGTCACTATCAGCAGTTGTTAGTGAACTCTCCCAAAAAAGTAATAAAACTACAGAAGTCTAGCATTCTCTTTATATTTCAGTTGTTACCCAGAAATTTTCTTAGCTAGTTTGCTTGCCGCATCCAATCACCTGAACTAAGTTGAAATTTTTGTTAAGAATGATTATTATTTGATAATAATACTCTTGCATGCATGCAGTTCTCAGAGACTCAACCTTAAGTAACCTTTTCATGCTCAGGAGCGATAAGTGATCAAACAAAATAATTGATGCATTTCTCTGTGCTCTTGAATCCCATTGGTGTGTATGCAGGAATTGCTAAGAAGTTTGTATATCACAAAGAATAACCCAAAGGTCTATTAGCATTTAGAAAATTTACTTAGAAACTATTTTACTAAATAATTTTAGTGTTATCGGAAGCAAACTACATACGTTTTTGTATTTACATTCAGATTTCAAAAATTGGAAAATTCTGGTTGCACAATATTTACTCTGTTTTTTATGCATTTCCTCGTGAGTCATAAGACAAAAGTAATTAAGCTACACTAGTGGCTATTCATCGTAATTTTCCTTTTTTTCCCATATGCCCTTTTTTTTCTGGTTTTTTTTTTTTTTTTTTTTGGGGGGGTGGGGTGGGGTAGGGGGTTTGGAATGGGCATGCTAGTAGAAAATTGGTATATAGGTAATTGAGACGAAAGACAAAAAGTGAAGACCGCTTGTTTTAGACTCGCCCCTCCCCCCTCTCAAATTTTTTGTTTTACACTTTCTTCTCAAATTTAACTAACCTTCCCTCTTGGTAAGATTTTTTTGTGCGTGCTTGTGGGTGCCCGTGTATACGTAAATACTCATTTTTAATGCATTTTGAAGGCAAGTACTTGTGATTAGCTGGTGGCTTTACGTTCTCATTCCGTTGAGTAGATTCAGCACATCATTTTGTGCAATCAGATATCCTTTTTCATACCTTATGCTGCAGTGTATCAAAGGAGGCAGTCCAAAAGCACAAAGCGTAAAACTCGTCAAGCTAAAGCTCTTGAAGATGCTAAGGCGCCAAGAACATTCCTTGAGCTCTTAAATGAGGTAAAGAATAAGAAAGCAAGAAACTGCTCTCTGTTTTGGTTTCTAGTTATTATCAATTTGCTTGGGTATTGGTTCTGATGGATGACACTGGAATTAGGCAAACCTGGAGTCATTGCCCTCTCATGTGCCCTCCTACTTAAGAGCAGCTGTGGGACCTCCAAGTGCGGTTGCTCGACGCCAGTTTTGCACAGTTTGTGGGTACACGTGCGTACAATGTGGAATGCGTTTCTGTTCAATCAGGTGCCAGGCTATCCACAAGGATACTCGTTGCCTGAAATTCGTTACTTGAGGCTTGGAAGTGTCACATGTTTTCCAGAACTCTGGTAATTTTGGGTTTTACTCATTATTTAACCTCCTTGCAGACTGGATAGAGAGCAAATTGATGGTACCATTGGGATTATATTTATTTATTCTTACATATTTCCATGCAGAAATTAAGGTTCTCCCTCCATATACGGCCGGTTACATAATTGACATTGCTACCTTCTAAAGGAATCTGACATCTTTGGCTGTCACGTGTCACAAAGTAAATTTTTGCTCAATGTTTGATGCGAATGTTATCTCCCGTGTTCCAGAACTAAAGCTCAGATTCTCGATTTTGCCCATTTGACTTAATTATGTGCTTATGTTGGCCGAGGGCTGAATTTTGATCGGAAGTGCTAGATGAGCCTGCAGTTAGACATGGAGTCAGTTATTACATCTCACTATCTTGTTGCCAGTTACATGCCATTTCTCGTTTAGCAGCTCCACAGCTAGCTGAGTTACTTCTTTCTCACTGTGCATGTAGCAGTGAAACAAAATCACCGATTAGAGATCTCAGAGATTGGGCATGTCTACGTAGTTGAGTCATGGAAAGTTCTCGTGTGTTGCTCCTGAGGTGGAGTCAACCAGTCGAAGTACCGTTGGTCCATGCTCATGAAAATTTTGAAAACTACTGTAGATTGTATTATATGGTGAACACAATTTTGGTTCAAATTTTAGGTTGTATTGGTTTTTCTTCACTTCTGGTACAATATTGGAGTTGTGTCATAACTCATAATTTAATACAAATTTTCTTAGACGAATCACTTTACAGTCGATTCAAAAAACCAATTTTTAGGGTTGAACTTATTTTTAGTAATTTTGTAAGTGACATCCTGATCTTTTAAGAGCTTCCAGAGGAAATTGGATTATCTCAAAAAGGCACTTTCCAAAAAGAATATCCTTCTCAAATATGGAGAGTGTGTTTTCAACGGTCATTCAAAACATGGATGATATGTCGACGCTCTTGTATGAATTTTTCCACAAAAACGCTAGTGTTTTTGTTGGGGAGAGGAAAGGCCTAGCTGGCTGCATAGGTGGGCAAAGGCCCCGCGCCAGCTCAAACAAACTCATTTCTCCCCTAAAGTAACGTGGTCCCACCCAGATGAAGAGAGGATATGTCAGATACGTAACCCCAACCCACCAAACCCAAAAACAAACCACCTTCAGGCAGAACGACCACCTCCCAAACCCACGCCGAACCACCACCCGCCGGCGACGGAGGGATTGCCCACCAGAAAAAACCCACCCCGCCTAACCCCGTCTCACAAAAATCCCACCCACCCCCCGTCTCAGAGAAACCCACTCACCCCAATCACTTCTGTGTTCGGCCGCCACTCGCACCTCAACTTCTGCCGGACCGGAGCCTTGGGTTAATATTGTAGATAAATTTCTGAAATTTTACATAATGTAGACTTAGTTTGGGCTTGTGTTTACCCATTGTTTGGGTAGTTGTCTTTGATTGTAATTCTGTAGGGGATTTCTAAGTAGGCAGGAGATTTTTAAGCCTGTATAATACAAGAAAAATGGAAAATAAAGATAAAATAGGTAAGAAAGAAAGAAAAGAAAAAAACAAGCGTGGGAAAAATTCTTTGTCAATATTTTTCTTCCTTTGCATATTCTGTGCATTAGAGACACTGTTAAAAATTGGGGCATAATCCCTTCGCCGCCGGTTCGTGTCCGGTCCGGCGGGTGGCGGAGTTGAGGCATCACTGAAGGTTGGGTTGGGGAAAGATTGGCTGGGGGAGCCCCGAAGGGGGAGGGTGTTGATCTGTTTCTGAAAATTTTGAAGTTTTTTCTTGGGAGGGGCCCACATCATTTTGGGGCAAATAAGTAAAATTCATGTGGCTCGAGGCCTTTGCCCGCCTATGCAGCCAGCTAGGCCTTTCCTCTCCCCAGCAAAGACACTAACGTTTTTGTAGAAAGGATTGGCTCTTGTATAAATCACATTCCGTTGCTCATAATTCTGTTTTCAATAACTGTCTTGTCGAATTGACCTTTAGACTCGGATAGAAATTATAATCATGCAAATTAATCAAGCAAAATCATGCAGAATAATCAGATAGCCAACTCTAAATTTATTGATAATAAGGAAAATCTAGAGTAGCTCAGCTAATTTTAACAACGCTCTCACAAACCCTTGCATAATATCTCCCCGAGCAAAGGGCTTCAGAAATGGTACATTTTCCCACCCCTAAAATTTCCATTATTCCGATAATGAAGCAGCCATTATTCTCTTAGTAGAGAGGGTCTGTAGATAGCACGACTCTGAGCAATCTCAATGCGTTCCCGAGGGTCATTCATAGTTTCATCTCTCAAAGTTTGAAGGATTGCCTCCGATGACAGCTCTCTGTAAATAAATGCATATGAACAAATTCGGATTATGATAAAGGAGAAATTCTCGATATAGGCTAGAGATCTTATTATGAAAGCCTTAATCCAAAGTGCACGTGAATAGTATCATGCCATTTTAAGTGCGTACCTCAGTATTAGTATTTTATACAACGTCTTCAGGATGGGACACAGCTCTACAGGAGCAAAATGTGTCTTTTCATCGGGATGAACAATACTTAAACGGGACTGGCCAAGTAGCTCATAGAAAGCTTTTACGGCGGAAACACCCTACAAAAAGACAGTATTATCATTTTATGCACTAAAGTCAAAATACAAAAAGCAGAAAAAAGACGGTATGAAATCTTCTTCTGACTCCTGATTAATGTAATTTGAAAAAGTCTTAACAGAATGAGTCGGCAAAATCAGGATAGTCGATTTTTTAAGTGATGTGATGTGTGAAAAAATAGATTCCTGCCGTGTGTGTGTATAAAATAGTTTTTATAATGATATTGTGTACATGTAGCAGAATTGATGTAATTTTAGTTCATTTCAATACATTTGCCAGGAATAAGCATACATGGAAAAAATAAAGATTTCGTGTACATGTAGCAGAATTGACGTAATTTTAGTTCATTTCAACACATTTGCCGGGAATAAGCATACCTGAATCATTCCCTTGCCTTTGATGCTATCACCCATATCAAGGCTCAGTTCTCCTTTGGCCAACTTCTGACCGTACCATGCATTACGACCTTTCAACAAGGTTACGTAAGTGTCTGCCAATAAAGGACCAGCAAGCTTCTCAGGATCTTCTGCCAGAAGATGGGTAATAAAGATCATCTCTGATGTACAGTGAGCAAAGTACACCGACTTGCTTGTTGCACTCTCATTCGTTAGAGCCGCCACCATGCCTGTACATTTAAAGAAAAGGGTTCAATTACTCATAGTGGTGATGAGAAGATCAACATCCAGAATAGATGAAGCTTAATAAAAGAAAATTGATTGCTCAATATTGAAACTGAAAATCATTTTGTAAATTCCTACAGGCTGAATCAAATTTTATATGCTGCAGTTCATGGTATTGGTAGGTTCAATTCAAGTAGCAGACATAACCCTACGCTTCTAATGTGAAAGGAATGTTTCGCAAAAATAAGGCCACAATTAGATGTCTCTATTAATCAGTACTATAAAACTAATTAAAAAAATTCCCAGCTCCATGCATCTCGAAGCCAAAAAATTCATAATTCTCATTAACTTTGTACAACTTCCCAAATAAAATTATCCCCATGATGATTATGTACTTGCACAATCTTAACCGTACATATGTATTATTCATACAAGAACATACTTTAGCACAAAGGCATCTTTGAGTCTGCCAAGTTCTCAAGACCACACCAAGAATGCTTTTTCTGAAAATGTTTTGAGAGCATTACAAAATGTTCAGTTACTAGCAATTATGAAGTGTTGAAATTTTTCTTTATCCTTGGTATCCACTTTACATAGACCGTAGATTCGTGGAGAATATCAGATAAAAAGGACTGTACCTGCCCCAATGGCATATACATTTTTCAATCCACCCATGACTTCATGAGTAACAAGGTCGCCGTTATCCCAGACAATAAAATGAGGCTGTCTCAGAAACCTTGCTAGTGGTTTCCTCCATTTTTCAGCTCCACAAATCCGAGCATTGGCATATTCCTTATTGTAAATTTCTGATGCAATATTAGGTCCACCAAGATAGAGAATGTTTTCCATTGGCATACCAGCTGAAAAGGTAAACTTATAAGTGAGAAAGACAAAAGTACAGTTGAAACCAGAAATAGACACATACGTAGATACATGTGTGTGTATTGGAAACAGTCAGCTAATTTCTCAGAAAGAGAGAAGAAAAAGTGTGCGTGTGTGCTTGCTCCCACATGCATCCACCTTATCATAAAAGCATGAGGTGAAGATATTTGAACAAGTGCACATGCAACCTTGAAAAACTAAATGTAAGTGATCTTGTTCCTCTCATTTAACAAGTTGTTTTTAAAGAGAGCCATATCCTAAAATACATTGTCAATGTGAGTGTGATTTCAAGCACAACTGAACTTGATATGAATTCAATTCACCACTTATTTTCACTCATTCTATTTCTACTTTAAAATAGAAACAAAAGACTACAAGGATGTTTGACTCTTATTTTGAAATTCCAGCGTAATCTTACCAACCACTTGATTTGACAACTATTCAATTACAATTACGCATTTCAAACCTCATGAAGTCTCATCCATTCTACCTGATAAAAATTTTCCCACTATAGTGAGACTCAGACACCTCTGATTATCCATTTTGTTTCAATTATCTTTTCAAGTTACTCCTGAACTAATTTACTTTCCAAAGTTTCAAAAATTTCAGTAATAAGGGATACTTGTTGTTGGAGAACTGATCAGGAGGCAACCTGAGAGTCTAACAGCCTGTCCTAAAGAAAAACATAGCAGAACTAGCAAGAGCCTGCAGCTTAAAAAATTTCACAAAGCAATAAGTAGCAGTTTCAAAGCTAAGTGGAGTGCACATTGATCAGCCCCTAGAAACGAAACCCTGGTTTTGATTTTTGAAGATGCAAGCAAACAAAAGAAACCAGGGAATTTTAAGCTGCAGTACATAATGACCATGTAAATCCTAAAGTTTTCTTTTTCAGAGTTCACTATGTAGCAAGCTGCACAGCAGCATAGTTCGTAAAATCTTAACAGGATGAATATGATACTAAAATGCATCTCTTGGGTGCCTTAACAAACTTAATGATAACCCAACAAGCTGGAAAACTTTTTTCTTAGAAGATATTTCCAGTAGAAGAAATATTTCTTAATCTTTCTTGTTCTTGTCAAATTGTGGATGAAACAAGCGAACCACAGATTGATTAATAGAAGCACCAGTTACTATCCCTTCATAAATTTGTTATTCAAATTAATATTTTTTCTGATACATTATTAGCTATCCATATTACTAGAAAAAGAATATTAATAGAAACTGCCATAACCCTTTGGACTTTCTCCCTAGCATATTGATTATTGACCAACACTGATCAATTTATTGGCTAAAATTGCTACCAAAAGAATAAATAAATAAACAAACAAACAAATAAATAGAATAATAAATATTAGCTGGATGGTAATATATAAGTAAAATGACGGGACATACAGCTAGTAGCAACTATAAGATCAGGAACTGCATCAGCTATCTGAAACATGTTTTGCATGAACGGAATTATCAATTGCCAATCAAATATAGAAGAATTTTTAATTGTCTGAATGAGACCAGTTCTTTCAAGCCAAGGATAAGTTGATTAATATGACTGCCATTTTCAAACCAAGTAAATGATTTTTCCAAGTACTAAATTGTGAGTGCCAGTCAAATGTAGAAGAATTTCTCAATTCTCATTGTATGAAAGAGACCAATTCTTTCGAGCTAAGGATAAGCTGATTAATATTATTACCATATCCCAGTCCCCAACCAAGTAAAGAATAAAGTATTGGCCAACGAGTCAGAATTAAGCAATCTAGGTCACATCATATCTGGAATAAAGTGAACAATGATGAACTTTCAAGTTAACATTACTGTACTAAGATAATAATAAAACAATTAATGAATTTAATCAAACGAATGCATATCTCTTATCTATGAAAACAAGACATAATGCAAGAGAGAAGATAAGAACTCCTACTTGCTCGATTGATCATCTGAGTCGGGGTGATTATCCGTGGTTCGGGTTCTAATTCAGCTTCTATTCCTTTTGCTAACGAAATGATAACCGGAAAAGTAATCCTTTCTTTCCAATACCTACTAATTTCCTCAAAGACCTCACGAGTTTCAGTCGATGGCAATCCATTAATAACAATATCAGCATCCCACACAGCCTCTTGCAAGTTAGTGACAACCTTTAAAGGGCAGAGTGGAGTGTCAATCATATTCAAGCAAAACCCATCCTTCAAAATCTCATCAGCATAAAGCATCCGATCACCTAGTCTGCCTTCCACATACTTCAAATAAGCACATCGCCTTATGAGCCTCCTCAGCACATCTTCCCGCGAATTGATCACCTCAAATAGATGCTCAGCTGTGGCTCTATCAACAGACCTCCCAGCTCTCCTCCATATCCTAACCTGAACCTTATCCCGAAAAGTCCCATATGCATCTTGTAGCATTGCTGCAAACACACTACCCCATGCTCCTGCACCTACGCCAACAATCCTCAATGGATCGCCATCTGCCTTACCAAACAGTCGTCGAATCTCATCAACCTTCTCTTCTAAAGAACCATTTCCGCTTTGAACCAATCCATTTGAATACACAGTATTATTGGCAATCCCCTCACTAGTTCCAACCATCCTGTCTCCGTCGAACACCGACCGTCAATTATCCCAATCCAAACAATTCAACTCAATAACCAATCGATCTTTGGCGGTATGTTTCTCATAAGGGTTTGGCGCTGCACATCCCTTTATACAATAAAAAAGTTGAAGTAAACAAGTTCAAAACGCAAGCTGCAATCTGAAAATTTCAGCGCCTTATACCCAGAAAACCCAGCAAATGCAATTTACACATGGGTTCCTTTCACATTCGTTCAGATTCCGTCACCCGCGCCGAAGAAAGAAGATTCTTTTCTAGGAACGTCCGACGGCAGAAGACGGGCAAATCAGCCAACGTAAAGAAAGGTAAACTGCAGTAAAAATACGCCCACCTTCCAGAATGTAGAAGAAAGTGAAAATGGGGCAAAACAATCTGAGTTTTCTTGTTACAGGTGGCGGAAATGGAATAGAATATTGTTTTCTGGTTTCATAAACGGTGTAACTCTTCACGCGTTTCCGATGAAATCAAGAAACGGGTTTCGTTGAAGATGGTTGGCGTGAAGCCCTGTACAAAAACTTGTAGAAACTTCTCAAAGGCGAAAGTTTTTCGAGCATCTCTAATGTAAGTCATGATTCGAAGTTTAACATAAAAGAAATACACACCACAAATTGATAAGTTTTATGTGTTTTCTATTTTTTTTAATTTTTTTTTCTTTTAATCTTTTTACCTCACTTTTTCACCATCGTGCATTGACATGTCATATATCTATATTTCCACTCACAATCTCTATTATTATTTTATTATTTTTTTAAAATTTGTCTCTATCTCTCCCATCTTATTTGAACTTCTTTTTTTTTTTCTTCACTTTTCTCTCTCTTTCTACTCAATTTCTTCCCTCATTTTTCTCTCTATCTCTCATCATTTAAGACATTTCATCTTAACTTTATGTTGAAGATGCTCTAAAAAACTCGTTCAAACTCGTCACAATGCAAATAGTCGAAACTTAAATTTCACGCTTCATCATCACACTTTGCACTTTTATTATACATTAGTAAGTTAGACATACCAAAACTCGGCCTTGATCATTTTCACGTATTACGTTTTTTAGAACGCTATAATAGAGCCCTTTCACTTATGTGTACCAACTCAAGGTACATCAATTTTTGACACGAGATATAGAGAGTTAGAAATTAACAGACTCTTAAGCACAAAGTTTTTTCACAGGACAAGTATGTAAAACGTGTCTCGACATATTCTGACATTTTTTTTTTTTCATTACAAATGCGAAGGAGGGAAGGAGGGCGGAGGAATGTGAGCATGTGACTTGAATTCAAATGCAAACCCCAGTAAGATTCCAGCCTTATCATTCCGCTATCTCCTTGGCCACCATACTTTGACATTTTACTTGTAGTGTGGTCATAATTTTATGTCAAACCAATTTTTTAAAAGTCAAAAAATTGGTGGGCAAATTTTTCTGGGGCCTAGGTATGCACGTGTAGATCTCTGTCGCTCCGCCCCCGCCTATAAATGAACGAGTGTGGTCTAGTCTAACCTAAATGCCAGTCAAGATGAAATGGGACGAAAAGTGTCGTGTTAGAAAATTATGGTTATACTTTTACAACTTCTCAATTACTACAAATTAATTTTATGTACCATACAACGCACGAGAAGTATATATTTTTAGAAATAACTAAACTATATTAACAAAACTATCCAAACTCAATTATCAAAATAGTATCAAGTATACATACTCTAATGAAACTATACTTTATAAGAGACAGCATATTAGTACCAACATAATAAAAGATAATTCTTTCAATTTCCCTTTTTTTTCTTTTTTCATTTTTTGCCTTAAAAGGGTAATTCTTTCAATTTCAATCACTATAAATTGTGTAAAATTTCTTAGTATACATGTAAAATAAACAAATATAAACATTTTATTGTGTAAAGACCCTTAGAGATAAAGCAAACTACTTCAACACAAAGACAAATCAGATAGCAAGGTTGCCAGAGACTGGGTCGTCCACCAATCCTTAAGCCGAATACTTACTGGGCATCTCTCCTGCTTATAAGCCTAGTTTTTAATCATCACAGAACACACGAAGAAGCTAAGAGTAATTTTTCTAACAGGACTAATGCAAAATCAGTACTCTCAAATAAAATCATACATTGTCTAACATCAGCGAAATTCACATATAAAGACAAACTTTCAGCTTTCAACCCTTTTTTTCTACTTAAGAAACTCATAATACTCTGACTATATCACTGAATGAAACGAAAATAGAAAACCCCTCCAATCACGATCTATTTCAGCCAACAAATTTCCCTTAATGTCCTTCAGAGTAAGTAAATCCAATGAGACTAATTGCAAATGACATTCCAAAGCCATATGCAAATGGTATAGTTACATTCTCCAATTAACTCATCCATTACTTATATTGAAATCAAAAAATATAGTAAATTGGAATTGCCTACACACTTAAAGATACTCTCTATTTACTGAAATATATGTTCTTTAAAAGTAGATATGCTATTGGAGAAATATGCTCTTATTTAGTGAAATATGCTCTTATATAACATCTTTTTAGTAGAATCCAGAGAATTATTATATTTAAATTAACTGCTATAGACAGAAAAATGATTGATGTTGATGACTGTAAATACATTAAATTGGTGGGATGCTTCCTCCATATTGTTGCAAGAAATGCAAATTAAGTAACATGTCCATAAAGAATATTGCCTATAGCCACTGCTTTTCGATAAGGAGACACTAAACCACCAAGCACTATAAAGTGTCTATTACTTATAAAGAGTCTATTAAATGGCTAAAATTAAGCTGTGAGAATGTACACTTACGTGAGTAACATGGTTCTTCAAAGCAACTTCTTTCTCCTTTCTGTTGCGATAATTCACAAAAAAATTTGCATGCTCCTACAGAAAAGTATGATCCGACAGAAAACTCAGTATACAACTTTGATTTTACTTGCAAGCTTGTCTATAAAACCTTCAGTACATGCAAAAACATTACATAATTGAAATTTAGATTAGCGGAAATTGTCACTTGTACTAATATTAACAACTTACCAATATATAGACAGTAAGTACTTCACCAAATGAGGAAAAAAGGATATAGTCTCACACGGTTAGAACATGATAAATACAGTGCAATCTAGTTGCAAAACAAATCCAATTCATACTGAATAAAAAAAATTAAAGCATCCAAGAAAAAACTTATCTCATACATGACAAAAGCAACGGTAACACAGGAAAAGAAATGAATCATAGCTACTCTACTAATACCAGTGCCGGTCCTGTTGTTATTGAGGCCCTAGACAAATTTTAAAAAATGGACCCCTACAACAAGTAATAGCTAGGGGTTGGAAGGGGCCGGAGCCCCCTACCCTGGCCCCGAATTTTTTTTTTTTTTTTTGAGTACTATATTCTTTTATTTTTTTATCGTACCCTTTAACAACTCTTTTCAAATTAATAAGATTTGATATGCAATATATGTGATTGGAAATATAATATATACAACATATAAAAAATTATCAAAATATATACAACATACAAAAAATTACCTAAAGACAACACGTCTTGCAGTTTTAGAGGCAAAAATACTAATTAAATGTTCACAATCTAATTTTTCAACCATTTCTTTCTCAAAGCACGACATAAAAACATTATCCCTAAGCACAATGTTTGAATATATGCATTTTTGTCAATGTTTTAATTCCATCACCGATTATCTAACATTATATAACAATATATAGGTAACTTGATTTATTATCCAAACATGAAAACACGCAAAAATATTAAGAAAAATGAATTATATAACACTACAAATTTACAATGTTGAATATTTCAACCTAAAATTTCAAGGTAACTATCCATTTCTACCAATTTACAATGTCATCCAATTCAAATCAACTATCCATTTCTACCAATTTACAATGCAATCAAATTCAAATCAGCTATCAAACACCATTACGATGAAAATGGAAATGAAAGACATCAATGTAACAAAAATCATATTTATAAAAGCATCAAATAATCATAATGGGGTTGGGGTGATCAGAAATTACAATGAATTTATAATTTATCCCTGATTTCAAATCACCAATTCACCATGACTTCGACTGAAACAGTGAAACTGATTGGCATTTGGCAGCTGGCAGCAAGATCCAAGAGGCCAACCAAGAAGGCAGGTGGCTGGCTGACGGCGGCGGTGGCCGGCGGGCGGCAGCAGAAGCAGAAGGCCGCGGCGAGGACCGGCCAGCAGAAGCAGACGCCAGAAGGCAGCGGCAGCAGGACAAGCGAGGCAGAGGCAGCGGCAGCAAGACAGGCGAGGCAGCAGAAACTCCGGAGTTGTGGAGCAGCAGAAGCGACGGCAGCAGCGCTGGCGACTGGAGTCTGGACGGCCGACGGTGATGGCGGATTGAGAGCGAAAGAGATTGATAGTTAGATTGCCAAATTTGGGTTCTTCAATTCTCAAATTGGGATTTGGGGTAATTTGGAATTTAGGGATTTGGGAGGGAGGATGCACCACTTCGCGTTTTGTTTGTGTATCAATTTTTTTTTTTTTTTGGTGTTAATTTGAAAAAATTTTTGGGCCAAAATAATGGGCCCTTAAATTTTAAAGAATTGGGTCCTTTTCTTCAAAATATGGGCCCTAAAAGCATTAACTCAAAAAAAAAGGATGATTTGTATACTGAACCAGTATAACACATTGGTTTGGGCCCCTACTGGTCCTGGCCCTGAAGCTGCGGCCTCATCCGCCTCAGCCCAGGACCGGGCTTGACTAATACTAATTCATTAACACAAAAATAACCCTAATGCATTGTGTAAATATTTCGATAAAAAGTAAATGTGAAGTCACTATAATCTGAAAGAGAAAAAAATCATCATTCTAAGGAGAAGAACAATAAAATAATAATATAGAAAAATCAATATCATTTATAGAAGAAAAAGTATACCTGAAATTCACAGTAAATAATTGTGCTTTTGATCGCAAGAAAGAGTGAAAACTTAAGCAATGCCATTCAACTCCACCGTTCCAACGTTATTAATGCAATATTGCAATCTACCTCAAAAAAATAAGAAAATTGGCTGTTGATCAAAACAATTTGTCTATGTCTATGTGTCTTTAGTACGATCCCTTCTAACAACAATCAGTAGACATTCAACATCCATATTAACTTGGAGAGGAAAACAAATGTAATTGATACTGACAATCTCATCCAGAGCTATATGTGCATTATATTTACAAAAAGCTTTTAGTTTACCATCTAAAAATGTAATTGACACTTACAAAAAGCTTTTAGTTTACCATCTAAAAATGTAATTGACACTTGTAATTTCATTCAGAGTCATGAGTTCCTTCAAGTGCACATTTAGTTTGCCAGCATCAAGCTCATCATAGAGATCATCTCCATTTTCCCTGAAATTTAAATTCAAATAACATTAATGTGAACCAAAAAAATTAATGCCGACGTGTATAAATCAAGCATGCCATCTATTTACCATTATGGAACTATTGGATAGCCTTGAACACTACAGAGGCTCATCCTTAACCTCATTTTGATGTCGAAGGGAATCTTTACCAAGAATCAAATAACATGAATGCTTAATGTGAATCATAGGGAAAAAACCATAAAAAAACAGTCTGAGAGAAAATTTATCTTGTTCCAAATTAGATGTACCTTATTACCAATTATTTCATGTCCCAAAGATTGTCTCGAATGTGATAATTTCCTGTACTAATTGGACTAAGAAACATATATGAATGATTTGGTCAATAAGATTACTATGAGAAAAGAATGGCCATGTTTTTCTTGTAACCAACCAGTCTAGGAAAAAAGAAATAGAATATATAGCAGCAATTAAAAATGGAATAACTGCCAAATGATTCTCATCTCCCCACTTAAGATTCTTATTTATGCTTCATGACTAAAATGGAGAAAAATATATGCTCACTACAGAAGCCAAGATGGCAAGATGATGATGATGATTATTATTATTTTGAGATGGAAGAAGCCAAAATTATTATTATTTTTTAAACGAAGAAGCCAAGATTATTAGTTTTTCATACATTCCAGCAATGCCATAACGAAAATCAGAACAATATCTTAGTATTTGCCTATTATGTCTACTGTGTTGACCAATAATCATAACTTTGCGAAAGGTAGATTCACGTAGACAGAAATATGCCATTATAAACTTATCTTCTTAATATGTGAAAAGCAATAGAATTGGTACTTATGGCTATAGATGATTTACCACATGGACTTTGGCTCACTAGAAATATAGAACACATGCACCAACCTACCAAGAAGACAGAATAACTCATTTTTTTTTTTATTTTTTTCACCTAATGCAGACTGATTTGAAAGTACAAAACTATGTCTAATATAATCCACAGTATAGCTAGAAAGATGAATTCCATGACACAATCATACAAAAGCTCAAAACAGATAAATGTTTTTCTTTATCAAGAAAAATTATGCTTATATCCATTTGGCAAAGAAATTATTATTTTGTTAAAGGGCAAAGAAATTAGCAGCTTCCGGGGAGCCTCACACTACCTAAGGGAATCAATTTGGTTAAAAACATGGAAAATAGCAAAGTTTGCTTCAAAACTTCGATTGGGAAAAGATTATCAATTCTTAATCAAGGAAAATGCTTGCTACCATTTTGGTGAGAAATTATGCTTATAATCATTATGCAAATTATACTTAGCAAAACTGAAAACACTATTAGAAGTATACAATCACATATGATAGAGAGAGAGAGAGGTAGATTCTCATTCTAAAAATTGAATAGCTACTAGCATGAAAGCATTCTAAAAAATAATAGCCTAGTTTAATGTTCCAATGCATTAATTAATGAATTAACCAAAAAAATTTGAAGGCAGCAAAAAATAAAAATAAAAATAGAAAACATAGCAGCAAAGTTTGGAAATTGTCAAACTAATTTTCTCTCCAATCACCATTTTTATTAGTACAAATTAGCGAAAATAGACTCACAAACAATGTAAGAAAACAACCCAATTCATTAAAACATTAGAATCCAATTCATTAAAACATTAGAACCTACTATTAAAGTAGATCTATATTTTCATTCAATCTATGATTTTTAGTATCCAAGGGGCAACAATCAGCTCTAAAGAGAAAAAGTCCTTGAATGGACGCTGAAAATGACCCAGGAAGGAAAAAAAAAAAGGAGCGAAGAGCAGATTGGGCAGAAGATTACGATAGGTAACCGGGTTGTCAGAGGAGAAGACAAAAAAGCAAAATAAAGGGGTAGTTTCACTGCCAGTTTCGCCGCTCCACCATCTAGCCCCCCGCCTCAATCCCAACACAAAGACTCAATAGCCTACCTAACCACTCTAACTCTAGCCATCAACAATTTCTTAGAAAGGCACAGACTCGAAGAAGGATATTAAAAAAAGGAAAAATAGAATTGAAACCTGATTAGGATTGTCAAGCTGCTACATAAATCTGGAATTCTCCTCTGCTCATCCAATTCTGGCACATTTCGCCAGAAGAAGAATACGATAGAATGGGTTGGAATCGAAGTTGGGTGAAGGAGAAAAACGGTAGATAAGAGAAGATAGGATTTCATATTTGTGTCCATCAAATCTGTTTGCATCCCAAAGGGAAAAATGAAAGTCTTTCTATGGAAGCTCAGCAAAAGAAAAAATGAAATACCAAAACTTTGGTAAAAAGACCACAAACGCCCTGCCGTAGGCGGGAAATACCAATCTTCTTGAGGGAGAAAGCAGCCACTTTAGTAGATATAGATATAGATATAGATATAGATACGGATACGATAAATGTGTTCTTGTTGAGACATTTCTCTAGCACAAGCTGACTCTAATTTCCCCACTAGCTGGTTTGGCTGGTTGGGCAAGACCAACGGCATTTTTAGGGAGTGCTCTGGAGCTTGGGGCCAAGGGGCTGGGAAAAGCTGATATGGTTCGAGCTCGCCCACCCGTCTTCAAAAAGTAGCCAGCAAGCAGCCTAAAAATAAAAAAATTGATGGAAAAATGTGTGACATTGTCCTTTGAACCAATTTTAATAGGGGTTTGTTTTTGTAATTTGATAGAAAAAAGAGTGTGTTCGAAATTGATTGAATTTACGAATTTTATGATAATTGATAAGTGAACTGGCGCCGGCACATAACTGGAATGTGATCGCCAAAGTGCAGAGATCGGCACAGAGCTTAGAACCAACAAATGGGTAAAATACTAAAACCTTCATTCTTCCCTTGTAATGTTATTTATGCTTTGAAATTTGATGTATGTTATTTTCACGTTAAATGTCAAATTCAATGCACGTTGATGGAATCACTGACGAGGATAGGTACGTGCATGTTCAGTTGTTTCTGGGGATGGTAGTGATAGTAGATAACTTGCCTCTTTCTGCTATATCGTGGCAATGGCTAATTGGGTTTGTAAGTTCTAGAGTTTGGGTTTTCTTTCGAGTCCTGTTGAGTTTACTGGATGAAGAGACGGGTTGAATGCAATCATATTCAAAAGAAAGGTTTATGGGTTCTTGGTGGTTATATTTAGACTTGATAAGTATCCAACCATCCTAATTTAAGGAAATGAGACTAGATTGTTGTTGAAGTTTGGGCTCTTGGGTTTTCTTTTTCTTGGACACGTAGGTGAAGAGGTTTATTTTTTGGATGTTTGTTACCAAAGTATATGACTGCTAGATTTGATCACATTCGCATATTCCTGTGGACATGCTTAAGTAAGAAAGATGCACGAAAATCTGTAAATTGTCTATCAATCTAGGTTAAATTCCATTATGTTCTCTCTTGGAGCTTCTGTCTTTGGTTGCGAGGAAGCACATGAACGTATGTCTTTGGAAATTTCAATTTTCAAACTTCTAGACATGTAAACACATAACTTTTCTACACTCTCTGATAACTTCTCAAGCCGATACCCAAAGTCCTGTTAATGGTCACTGATCTTCTCAGAAACTGTTTCTCTTTTTGAAAAATGTTATTCTTAGAAGTACATGGGTAAATTATTTAATTGCAAATGTTATTAATTATTAGTTTTGAGTAATTGAGAATAAATTTGATAATTTATATGAACACTTTCTTATCTTCCACTCTCATTTAAGGTGCTATGTCTACTAATATCTAGATATTTACATTGATTTATGAGCAGATGAACTATTATTTGATTTGATAACAAGAAATTAGAGATAAAGTGGACGTGTGAAAATTTCAGGAATGAAATCGATAAGCTATACACGACGCTCTTCCGATCTCTCAATACATGTGCAAACTAGTCGTAAGCATGTTAAACTGTTGGAATTCCAAAAATGCAAGGATGGTGAAATCTAAATTCAGTGTACAATGACAATGATAGGATGTGAGTACATCTCATCAACATTTGGGGAGGCCCTTCGAATTCACTTCTTGAAATTGGTTCGGTAATTTAAGGAACTACAAGACGCTGGAACTCCGTGCACTTTTCCCCGTTACTCCTACTTTCACGGTTAAATATTTTTCCATTTATAGTCCATTCCAATGTTTCTGCTATCGGCTAAGTTACATCTATTAGCAAGTGGAAATGTATAATCCTGCAGGAATTCTAGGAGAAAAAGAATAATATGACCAACATGAGTAGATCCACTATATTATAAACTTTTAAGAGTATAAATTGAGTGTGACAGCATTCTGGCCTAGCATGACCCTGTTTTAAGTGTCAAAAATATTCTCTATATGTAACTTCTTCTCATTGATTTTTGCCTTGGGTTTTGTGTGCTTGAGTTGAAGGCATTAAAAACTATTGTCTATTGTTGATTAAATATTTATGCTTTTCCCTATTGGGGCTTAATGCATGAAAATGCTATCCTACCACTAGAAAGGCAGTAAAAAGAATGACATATTCTGAGAGAAAGCAACCACAAAATAACGGGTATCGGTCTCCACTACTGCTTTTCAAGCTTCCACTGATTGAAAGTTTGATTTGCTACTCTTTCAGTGTTTCTGCACTTTATCTTTGATGTCCATCTCGCCAACATTGTGTGGTACTGCCGCCATAAAAGCAACAATGGACGTGAATGTTCTATTAGAAGACAGCACACTTGTTTAAAGGTGATAAATAGGAGCTATTTAACTTTCAGCATGCACATTCTTTCTGCGTGCACACTTTTGATGCCGTATACTTTTAGCCGTTTTAATGGTTTCATCATACTCAGATAATGTAATAAGAATTAGAATGATTTCGTAATTAGTCTGGTGATTTGTGAAATCCATCGTTTTCCTGTTCAAACCAGCCATTGATTTTACACATTTCATTAAGGAAAAAGAAGACCTGTTGCACTCAATGTAAAAAGTGATGCTATGCCGGACCAGGCTCTGACTGGAGTTTTGAGCAGAATCACTTGAACTTTCAGATACAATAAAAGCTCATAATCTTCTGTTTTTGATGCATGAGGACCACTGAAGATGACGTATGATTATTTCTTCTCTTCTCTAGTTACAAAGGCACCGTTGGCTAACAGAGGCTTCCACTTTTGAACTATTTGCATAAATTCTCCAACAGTTTCTGGCATGCAGATCCCATAACATTTTGAATAGGTAGATTTAAGTTAATTTGTTTTTCTCATGAGCTTCTTTTATATTAGTTATATGGTGGATTTATACTAACTTGAAAAAGAGTTTGAACCAGATTTCAGCTATGAAAAAAGGTGATTGTTTGAGGAATTTTAGCGATATGCTTGGGATAAGCATAGGAAACTTCTTGTGCGGTAATTTCCTTTCCAGACTCTCCTCCTGTTAAAGCTTTACTAGTCTTCATTTGTACGAATAGATTTTTTTTTCTTTCTTTTATTGTACGCTGTGACTGGTGGCGATCTCATCAACCAAAGGGATTACATAATGTCCTTCAACTATTTGGACCATTTCTTTATTCCATTCAGGTAGCTCCAAATTGCTCTCTTCTATATTCTTGATATTACAATTGTCATCTTGTGGCTAGAAACAGCAAAATTTTAAGTTATTATTACATAAATCGTAACTAAGAATATTTTACAGTGAAATAATCTGATTGCTTTGGAATCCAAGAAACACAAATATCTTGTGCATATGAATGTGATGATGTGAAGTATGACGCCTGAAGCAGTTTCTTATTGTTGAAAGAAAGGAGATTATTTTTCAAATTTTAGTGAAGCTCTTATTTGATTTTAGGAATCATTGGTTGTTGCTTGCCAGATCTCACAATTTCACCGGATTGAAATTTAAATCATTGTTTCATTTCTGTTCTTTCACTATTAGGATATGAAGTTCAGCTTGAAAAATCAAGACAGATCGGAAGTAATGGCTTTCATGTTTTTGTATGCGAAGGTGGTCTTCATATGTTGTATTACGTATTAATCTATTTGTGCACAGTGTCAATCTAACTATTTCAGGTCCTGTGCATTCTTTCCCCTCTTCTCCTTCACATTGAGGAGAATGATTAAATCACTCTTTCAGGAATTCAGTAACTACTGAAGAAACTATACACTGCTATCCCAGAACTGAAAATTTAGCTTTTCGCTAACATATCATGAGTTGATATCAAATAATTTATATATGAAAGATGCAAATGAATTTTTGATTGAATTTTAACCGGTTGTGAGCCTCCTCTTTATACCTACAGTTGTTGAGAAGGTGCAAGAAATATTTAACTAATAATTAGATACTAATTGCAGCTCCACTGTTTTTCTAACTTTCATGATTCCATCCCCTCCATAATAAGTCGCCTTTAGCTGTTGAATCGCCTGAGGATGCTGTTGTGAGTCGACTCTTTCCTTTATACTATAGTTTTGGCTAGTCATAAAATTGATATTCCCTTTTGGAAAATTCTCTGCCCTGGAGCAAGTATTGCTAGAGGGTCGTATGCTGATTTACGTCGAACAAAAACTTCCCACTGCTGCCCAAAGTGGGCTCTCCATTCTTCCTCTGTGGTATAATAAGGAAGATATTGTTTTACTCCCAGGTGGGAGATCCTCACAGTAATCTAAGATTCTTTTGTTTAAACTTAACAAATTTTCCAAGCCATCATTATCTGTGGACAAGGGAACTGCATGGGGAAGGAAAGCCACTAGGTAGAAAATGTCGTCTTCTTCTGGAAGTACAAACGAAGTTCTGTTGTCCCACCTGAGAAAAAAGAAAGAAAGAAAAAATAGAAATTTAAATGAATGGACTAGGAAGAAGTGCTTTAAAATTGATTGAGTGAATCAAGTTCCAGAGTTGTTACTTTGATTTGTTTACTGGGTAGACGAGGACAGGGCCATTGTTTGTGTCCGTTAAAATGTTGCCAAAAACAACTTGAGCGAAGCTGTGTATTTTGCCTTTTGGAACAAGGAGCTCTTCCGATCTCATGGATGTGGGAGATCCCACAATCCTTTCGACCGTAGCTTTTTCTCTGCTGTGTGAACCCTGTCCAAGAATTCTACATACGAAGCATCCGACATAAAAAGGGTTGACGGAATGTAGTTTAATTGAGATAACAAGTTCTCTATTTAGATCGGAAGAGCACACTGAATATCAAAGCCTTCTCATTTACATAACCATCCATGACCATGCTAAAATGTTGGATGCCTCACCTGGTCTACTTTATCAGCTTCGCCGGGATTGAAATTTTTGGTTAATTCAAGGCAAAAGAGAGTCCTTCCGTCCGATTTGAATTGACCCGCTTGAACTGGATCTTGTGGGTTGAAGGAAGATCTCCAGTTATTAACGAGACCTGTTTTATTTTTTATCACCAGGCCTTCTACGTAATCAAATGTGTTTTCTGCGGATATCAAATATTCCTGGTCTCTGGCAAAAGTGGTGAAATCCGAATAAAGTACCCTGATCCATTTCACCTGTTGACAGTTGAAGAACAAGTTTGTCAAACTATTCTGCTATTCAATTCAATGGCTTGGCTTATAATAATTATTTTCTTTGGCAGGGTTTACAAATCTGTACCATCTTTGGTGCTGGCTCCAGAGAGATTCTTGCTTGAGTTATTATACCGAACTGGCCAAGTCCACCCAGAACTCCATGAAAGAGATCGGCATTCTGCTTCTCTGAACAAATTACCATCTTCTCCTTTTCCTGCAACAAGTTCAAATTCAATCCAGTGGTGAAACATTAATACAAGATTGGTATAGTTTGATCTATGATCCTTAAGAAATCTGTGAATTATTTGGATTACAGAAATAATATCCTAATCTAAAGTACAAACCTGTGACAACTTCAAGCTGATGAACATTACTGATCTGGGGGCCATGTCGAAATGCCTGTCCACTGATTCCAGCATTGGACAAAGTACCACCAACAGTTAGATGTAAGTAATCTGTCCAAGATTTTGGTGCTAGCCCAAATTTCAGGCTCTCATGCAGGATATTGATCCATAACTCCCCAGCAGAGACATCAACATAAGGAAATCGGCCCTTGTGGACCTTCATTTCTTGCCCTTGGAGCGATTCCATGTTGATTACAATCCCTTGTGGTGCTTGTGCTTGTCCTTGGAGTGAGTGACCATGGCCTCTTGCTGCAACAGTCAGCTTGGAACCTGGACCCTTTTGCCAAATATGCTTTATAATGGTGGCAATATCAGATACTGACTTTGGGTGCAGAACTGCTGAAGGGAGGAGCCGAAACTGGTTCCCGAAATCTTTGGCTGCAAATTCATTATTATCAAAACTGAAATGGCCCTCAACTTGAAGAGTCCTGAGGGAAGATGGAAAACTAGAGAAACACAGGCTTAGTTTTATGACCAGACAACCTATCAACAAAATTGTGAAGCTTCTGATAGGGAGAATGCTGTTTTGTTTAGATGGGTATTTCATGTTTTCTAATGTTTTGTTTTTGTTGTAAGAAAACTCAAAAGTTATTTTATATATATAGATGATGAAGCAGAGTTGAAGAGTTGAGGATGAAGGAGTTTAAAGAGTTGGAGTCAACCTATCTTTATGCTCTAATGCAAAGTCAAGGTGAAATGTCTTAGGTATATATGTGTCAAAGAATATTAATATTACATTTAAAAAATTCTCTAATGCAACAATGTCAACATTGTATATTTGTCAAGTTATTATTAGGGATTCTGAAAAAAAGAAAAAAAGAGAAATATATTAATTGGATACACTAATATTTGACATTATCCATGACAATGTCATATCATGACATTATCTATGATAATGTTAAGTATTTAATGTGCCAAATCAGTACTTTTATACTAATTATCATATTGTTCTATGGCTATGACTATGTATTAGAGATGCTCTTATGAAGACTGATAACTAAACTTGGGTATGCTTCTCAAGATTTTCATTTTTAGTCTCTCCTTTTCGGGCTCTTTTGTTCGGGAGAGAGCCATCACATACACCACAAAAGTTACAAGCAAGATTTTTCCTAGATCCTCTCATATTTTCACACAGTGCCTATTAGATATAGCGTTGTTTATTTAAATATTTTTCCAAAAAAAGGGAATCTTTTTAATATCAGAATAAAGAAGCATGTTTTCTACTCTATCTATTATTTTGAAAATTTTCTAGCACTCAAAGCGAGTGCACTTTTTGATCGAGAGCCATAGGGTGACTATAATAGTCACCCGGTGTATTTTACACACAAACACACGTGTAGTTTTATTAAATCACGTGTGGGCTCAGGCCTGATGTAAATAAGGGTGGCTCTATTATGGAACCACCAAGTGACTCTAAATTAAAACTACAGTGAGTGCTGCTATAAAACTCACCGTCCCATATGAGTGCATGTATACACGTCACATGAAAGTGAAATTCCACTTCTCCTTGAGTGCCAGAAAACTTCTATTTATTATGTTTTTAATCAAGGTCTAAGTTGCTCTTAATAAATTTAATAACTTGATAATCTTTGCTTTTATATGTGAGACAGATATATTGATACTTGACTTTATTAAAGCAATATCAAAAGTATATAAACTAACCCATGTTTTTCTTTGTTTCCTGAGAACCAATTGTATTGATAAGAACAACAATTCAATCAATTCAGTAATTACATTTTGTAGAAGTTCATGTGATGGTGTCTCTTTAGCTTAATATATTGTTACTTTTGTCAAGTTTGTTATACCCAACTAATAAAGTGCGGAAAAGACGATACTTTAGCTAACTTGTTCTAACTTTGCTAGAATTTGATAATATTCCGAAATAGATTAGCAAGTTGTTGAAAGAATCAAATAGATTAATCCTTGTAAAGCAAGTTTAATAAAATCGAGTACCTAAAAACCAAGTATGAACTAATAATATTATTATTATCAAAACAAATCCTATTTAGGGATCACATTCTTGTATCAAATCACATTAAGAGTATTGTTTTGCAATTATGAAATATCACTCTAAAAGTTAAACTAATATTAGACTAATCCTTAGTATGTTCTTTTATTAAAATCTAATCATTTCAAATCTGGTCATATCGATCTCAAGAAAGTTGAGTATCTCGAGAGTACATAGATAACCCACCACTCCAATCTACCCAACCTTTTGCATCAACACAAAATCTTTATAGATCCTTCCTTATATACCATGTTAAGGATTAGGTTGCTATATATAGAATGTGTTAACTGGCTAGCATTAGTTTGTTCACGATCACTAGTATGGCTCAACTTTCTTCGGATTTTTATGATTATATATTCCTCTGACACCCATTGTTATCTTAAAAGCAAACATCGCGTATCTAATTTGCAGATTGGGTGACAAAGATTGCCAGCCCAAAGGAGGTCCATATGACACGTGAATTTCCTATGGAATTCACTACTTTCTTGGGGTAAGAGCTATTTGCCCATTGGGTGTGCTGGGACCCCTATGTCCAATACTACGACTCGAGAGAACATGTAACACGATCCTCATTTAAACGGTGCAGGATTCGGGTTACATCAGTTATAATAGGACGAGTAGATAAATGAGAGACGACATGGAAAGTCTTCTCTTCCTTTGCTCAAATGTTAACATTTGGTTTTGAGAGCTTATGATCCCAACTCTTGGACCATTGCAACAATGATTCTTTTATTTGTTTGTTTTTACATCAAGGATATGATTATCACTTCATTTCATCCATTCTAATTAAGGCTTTAATTCTTCTTGATGGGTTGATTTCTTGGAGATTATTTTGTCTTCCAAAGGGTAAGAATGGACCCCAAGAAAGCTGTGACAAATGATAATATTCTCATAACAAATCTTTGAGATGTACATTACGATGTTTATCTCTCACCTCTATTTTATGATGAAGATTCATGCATCGTTCACAAAAAAGAATAGTACAGTTTAGTTTGATTGAAGTACGAGTATTGAGGAGCGGAATGAACCAACCACAACCACTTGGTTCCGTTCAATTTGATCTAATTCGTTCACTATTCTTTTGAGGAAAAACTGTACGAGTATTTTTTAGATTCAATACCAATCCCAATCAAAACTTGATTGAAATTGAATTGAACTAGCTTGAGTTTGTTCATCTTGTAATCAAGTGTGTGGATTTTGAAAGTTTTCTAATACCAACATCATGTTTTCTTATGGTACCAGTCACATGATGTGGAACAATATCAAATCAACATATACCCCCTATTATCACTTGTCCCTTCTCTATTCTGTCACCTTATATGTTGGTGTCATATCTATTAGAAACTTTTAGGTGTGGATCTAAAAAAGAAAGAGTTATGCTACCCTAATAAAATAGGAATTTGTCTTTTGAGAAAAATAATAAGTATTTTTGCCAATTCCTAGTCTTGTGCTTGCACTCTATGTACGTAGATCACGCTGAGTCTTGTAATAGATATCACAATCAACCAAAAAAGAAGAAGAAGAGAGTAAAGCTTCGTTAAGTGATACCATTTTTTTATCAGCCAACACAATGTCGAGAATTAGTGAAAAAATCGAAACATCGTGTTGTCAAAACCTATCTCCAAACAACCTAAAGTGGGAAAAAAATAAAATCAGATATATATACACACACATATGAATCCTTTTGCCATTTCTCAAGGCTTTCATTTTTCAAACAAATTGTACAAAATTTGGGACCACCCAAGATATAAAGAAAGAAAAGCCATTCTATTAGACAACAAAGCATGGTAAGATCCCCATCAATGTCTCCATCTATGCATTCTAACAATATAAATATTTATAAGTGCAATAATTTGGAATAGATTTTGTGCTCAATTCCTAAGATTATGTGTTGGGGTAGTGTGAATACAAAAATTTGGTGTTTTTTGTGGGTAAAAACCTAATCTTAATTACATGTTTTCTAGAAGGAGACCGACCATTAATAAACAAATCATAAAGGGTTGTGGCACATAACTAAGGATTAGGCAATTGCTAATCAAAAGTTAATTACATGGAACCCCATTTTGCCACCTTTTTTGGGGTCAAACCCTATAAACTTTTCCAACAAGTGATCATTTTAACATACAAAGAAACTATAATATTCTGGAATGTAGTTAGGTTATGCTCACCACAAAGATCGTGTAAGCAAAACAAAGGTGTTATCGAGATTAAAATTTATAGTTTATGGTTGTGATATATTTTAGCATGAGTTATGAAAAGTCAAGTACTATACAGTTGAGCTTGGGATGAAACACTTTTATGAAAAGTAAAAATAGAAGCAAAAGCAGACATTGTGCATGTATAAACCATTTCTTGACACGAGGGTCCTTTGTACAATTGTCATGGTAAGATTGGTTGAGTGGAGATTGCGTGTTAGCCCATGATGAAGTGACAAGTGCACAGGATGCCACTAAGCCGGCCGCGATCGGTTGGGTTGCCACGTACACAGTCCTTGTCATCATCTCTGACTAGCTGGGAAGAAAATAATTAAGAGGTCGACAGTTTGTTAGGAAACAAATTGATTTAGAATAATCAAACCTACAAGATTAGGGGTAATCAATTTTTCCTATCATGTTCCCCATTATACTCTTATTCCACTTCCATTCCATCAATGTTTCTTTGTCCCATTTTTATTCTCGGTATTGTAATTTGACATTTTTACCCTTATCATTCTCGACTTGCATATCAATAGACACCGTTACAAATATACTGAATTCAAAAACCTCACTGCTTACGTAGATCAATAATTATATTAAAACCTCACTGCTTACGTAGATCAAGAATTATATTAAAACATCACTGTTTACATAGATCAAGAATTGTGTTAAAACCTCACTGCTTACGTAGATCAAAAATTATATTAATTTAAAATGTAACAGTTTGTTGGTAATAAAACATAAATACATCTACCTCCATCACAAAAATATGGTCATATTCATTTTTTAATATAGATTAAGAAAAAATCATTTAATAGTATTGGGAAAGTAAATTTTAACATCATTTTTCTATTATACCCCTTCATTTATTAATTATTTTACTTTAATGATTCTATTTTTTTATAATTATATACATTAAAGAGAGGCATATAAGAGAACTAATGGTTCAACTATTTTTTAAAAAGAAAACTGAACTATATTTTGGGATGGACGAAAAAATAAAAAATAAACTATCTTTTTAGGACGGAGGTGGTAATAAAACCAATTACTTGACTTACTTTAAAACGTACCACCAAAAGGAAAAAAGATCAAAAAATAAAGTAAGAAGGGGAAAAAAGAAAAACAACTGAATTGGGTAGACAGATTTTTGGGTGTCAAGTGAAAAAAAATTTGATATTTGTTACGTGACGAGTGATGACTAGATCAAGAATTTATATTTTTGAACATAATTAATGGTAGTTGTATTTTTTTTTAAAGTACAATTACAAATTTGTATCATAGCAGCACAAATGAGCATAGATATTTATTCTATTGAGACGTAGCGCCAAAAAAATCAGCAATATAAACTCATATATAGTGAGAATACACACTATAATATAATATAGAAAATACTTCATATAAGAGAATCAAATCTAAAACCTCTAGGTCCTAGTGCCTCAGCCTAGCTCCTAACCAAATGGGTTAGGCTTCCTTGGCAATTAATGGTAATTGTATTAACCAGATAAAAAATGGTAATAGTATTAAGGTTTTGTTTGGGATTATTAATGGATTTCCAACTACCTTTTGAAGAAGTGCAATTGAATAAAGTGTTTAGTAAGTTTTTCTTGTGTGCGGAGAACTGTGAACTAAGCTGCTCACCAAATTATTAAAGTGGTTAGTTCTATGTCAGGCTCCAACGAATGGTTAAATGTTCTTCCTAGTTGCATTCACGGGGTAATTGCTATAAATGCTTATTTATGAATGAGATCTTTTTCTTTTGGGGGGAAAGTGTTAGGTAAGTTTTAAGAAAAATGATTACTCGAAGAACAGTAATATCAAACAATAGATATTAAAAAATGTTTGGTATTGTAAATTTTTCTCCACTATCTTCCCTGTATATTTTTCCCATGCCTATTCAAATTCTAAGGTCTAACCTCTTTTTAGATTTGTGCTGAAATGATATATATACAACAATTGCAAATTAAGCCTTAAAAGATAGAATGTACTCTGTTTGTCTCACAAAAATAATTTAATTTTTTTTTTAATTATATACTGAGGGATATAAGGGAGGGGAGGAGCAAGTGTAGTTCGAACCCAGGACCTCTACCCCAAAATGCAAGTATCATAACCACTGAACCACAATTCGAATAACAAAAGAATAAGGTTCGTTTTGATTATCATAAATATTAAGGAATTGCAATTATTATCTTTTTAGAGTATACTTAAAGTATCTATTATAAAAGTACAAATATATATAAATATAAGTCATACTAAAGTAAAACTCAAAGAAATCTATAATAAATAGAACAAACTCTAATATAGAAGAATCAAACCTAAGACGTTCTCAACTTTGCCCCTAATGAAATAAACTAGACCTCATTGGCAATGAATTGTAATTATAATTGTTGCAAAATTAAGGTTTAAGCACAATTTTTATAATATATACCATTTCATTTATTTAGCATTCAACTTTAATATACTTCTTATATTTATTTATAACAGTGCAGTTAAGTTGCGCCCTATAATTTAAATTAATTATATTTTATTTTATTTTATTTTGAAAGGAGGCTAACTATTTTAAGTTTTAACAAGCAGTAGACCATATATATAATTTAAAATGACAAAAAAAGTAACACGAAACTATTTTTGTGAGGGGATGGAGTAATTTTTTTATGGATTAAATGTTAAATCTTATTAATTACAAAGCATATGACCATATATTTAATAAAAATATTGATATGTCTCAATTCATACCCTCAATATTTATTTGTGATAATTTTTTAACACTTCTATGAGTACCGTTATACAGTTACATGACTGAATGCGATAAATTGATATATAAATGAACGTTAGTTTTGTTTATTTTTTAGTTTTATATGACAAAATTGGCATCTAGTAAGTTAGAGTATATCCAATATATCTTCAAAGATATTGTCCATTTATGGAGTGAGAGAGAGAGAGACAAAAAAATAAAAAAAAAAAAAGTGAGTGGGTCTACATGTTTCCCCTTTTTTTTTTTAATTTTTTCTCTTTTTCCAAGTATTTTTTCTCTCTTTTACCTTACTTTTTCTTCATCATTTTCAACACATTTTCTACATCTAAACACATATTTCCGCACTTTCTACTACTCTCTCGATCCCATAAAGATATTCATGTATATTATTTTCATCTGTCTCAAATTGATAGTCCACTTAATACATTAAGTATGTATTAAATTTTTTTATTTTCATATGTGCCCCTAATTATTATATCTTGTTATTATTCTATATATTTACCCATATTGGAAGTATTTCTAAACAATTAATGAGATATAAGTGTATATATATGAAAAAATAAATGTAAAAGTTAATGTTTCAATTATATTAACAATCATTTCCTAATCTATGTGAAAATAATTATTGGACTATCTTTGTGAGACGGATGAAGTACTATCTTTCCATTATTTTTTAAATTTTTTCTTTCTCCTCTTTTTTATATTTTTCCCTTTTTCCCCCTAAACTTCTTTATCCTTTCAATTAAAATAATCATCTTCCTTATCTCTCTCTCTCTCCCCTCAATCTACATTGTCTATTAGAGGTGCTCTTACGAGTTTTGAATTGAACAATCCTCTATCTGCCACCCTATAGTTTGTCAAAAATTACATGGAACAATCGATTTACTAATGAAACGTGATTATTGACCATATGTTTCATTAAATCGAACAAAAGATGAGTGCATATAATACTTGATTAGCAAGTGAATTCTTAGTCTTAAGAACCTTCTAATGTTTGACCATTACAAATGAAAGTGGACGGTCCAATTTGCTAGGCATTTGACTTAAGTCAACCAACATTGAGTTGGAAAAACCCCCAACATAATCGTGTTCACACACTCGAGTCAAAACTCATGCATATTTTACACATTAGTTAGATCTGAAAATTCTACTTCTCACTTAAATGATGATTTGTCTTAAAATCCCGATGTTTTGTTAGACGTTTGGCACGATTATGTCGTCAAACGTTGATATGATGGTAGATCCTTGGAAACCCACATCAGGTGGTGGAGTTTCCAATGATCTCATACCACATAAATGTTTGACAATATAAATATCTTACCAGACGTTTGGTGGGAGATTATTTTTATGTATTCTTATGTTTGATTATGAACCAGACAAAAAATTTTGAACATCTTATCAGTTAAATCTTAGAGGAAATGCGACGTGGAGCGCAAATATAGATGCCCCGTCCCGTACTGTTCAATTGTTATCACCGGGTTAGTTCAATGAACACAAGCAATATTTATTTGTCTCGAGTAGTTGACTATAAAATGTGGGGTGTTGAACGCAGCCATCAAAAATGATTTGAGAGCTGAAGTGTGTGTCTATATGTTAATGATACAAATAGATGGAATGAGACTTTAGAAGCTAATAATAGTATTTGTTTTGTCTCTTCTCATCTTTAAAATTGGTCAAGATTGGAGACTTTGTGGGCTAATAGTACTTCACTATCAGCCCTCAAATTTTTGTCCATGGAAAAGACTCCTCTTAAGAATAATAATGATTCCAAGAAGACTGATTTGATATCTAGTCTTGTAATTATCGATACTTAATTATGATTGTAAAGTTTGTGAACAAGTAAAAGAGGGCGAATAATTTTATTTTGTGATGTTGCATCATTACGTTATATGTATATAGGAATGATATGTTGATGACTTTTCTCTAAAATTGTAGGTGAAAAACCGTAAAGTTAAAATCTTATGAGAAAAAAAGATTCTTAGAGATATAGATAATCATCACAAAAAAAAAAAAGAGTCATGTATATAGAAATGGAAAATTTTCAAAAGCGTCTCAAATGTTTTGAAACAAAACCTCATACCTTATGTGACGTGTATTAATCTACGCCATGTGTATTTTATACACGCCACGTGCGGATCTTTATATGCTATACATGTTGGAAAGTTTTGTTCCTTGGAAAGGGACTCATATAGAAATTTTTAATTGTCTATCGTGAGTATCATGAGAAATTCTCACTTTCAATTATGCATTGACAAGTATCCCATAGGACACTTGTCGATGCATCATTAAAAGTGGATATTATTTATATTTGACATTTAAACATCTATTTTCTTATATACACGTTCAAATTTTTAACAGTATCTATTATTAAAGTTTGTGAACGAGTAAATGGGGGCTAATAATTTTATTTTGTGATGTTGCGTCATTATGTTATATGTATATAGAAATGATATGTCGAGGACTTTTCTCTAAAACCGTAGGTGAAAAATTGTAAAGTTAAAATCATGTAAGAAGAAAAGATTCTTAGAGATATAGATAATCAAAAAAAAAAAAATGAGTGTCATATATTCAGAAATAGAAAATTTTCAAAAACCTCCTAAATATTTTGTAACAAAACCTTACACTCTATGTGGAGTGTATAGATGCACGTCATATGTATTTAAAATACAGGTGGTGTAGATCTATATATGCTACGTAGGTTGGGAAATTTTGTTATAAAACCTCTGACAGCTTTTAGAAAGGGACTCGTACAGAAATTTTTAATTATCCATCGTGAGTATTATGAGAAATTCTCACTTTCAACTATGCATTGACAAGTATCCCACATGACACTTGTTGATGCATCATTAGAAATGGATATTATTCATATTTAACATTTAAACATCTATCTTCTTATATACGCTTTCAAATTTTTAACAGTATCTATTAGTAAAGTTTGTGAACGAGTAAACGGGGGCTAATAATTTTATTTTGTGATGTTGCATCATTGTGTTATATGCATATAGAAATGATATGTCGATGACTTTTCTCTAAAATCGTAGGTGAAAAATCGCAAAGTTAAAATCCTGTGAGAAGAAAAGATTCTTAGAGATACAGATAATCATAAAAACAAAAGTGTCATATATACAGAAATGGAAAATTTTCAAAAACCTCCCAAATGTTTTGTAACAAAACCTTACACTCTTTGTGACGTGTATGGATGCACACTATGTGTATTTCATGCACGCTATGTGTATTCAAAATACACGTGACATAGATTTATATATGTCATATAAGTTATGAAGTTTTGTTACAAATCTTTCAAGAGCTTTTAGAAAGAGACTCATAGAGAAATTTTTAATTGTCCATCGTGAATACTATGAGAAATTCTCACTTTCAACTATGCATTGACAAGTATCCCATAGGACACTTGTCAATGCATCATTATAAGTGGATATTATTCATATTTGACATTTAAACATCTACCTTCTTATATATACATTCAAAATTTTAACAGTATATATTATTAAAGTTTATCATAATATACTCGTTACTGACAATAGTTTATACCCATTGAAGTGGGATGGTATATAGATGAAAAAAAAGAGTGAAGACCAAAGTTACAAACTTCTTGAAAATTAAAAATACAAACTTAAATAGAATGGTCAAGCACTATATTGTAAGTTATCACCACGAGATTCAAGAATTTGATATAGCTAAGTCTCAACTATAATGGCCCAATGGAGGAAGTGGTAGGGACACTCAATAGTTGTATATGTCTGCAAAGTATGCAGGCATACCATATATATGTCCCAATAGGCCCTCCATTAAATATAGAAATATTTTTGTGAATTTCAGACACTTTGAATGTTTTCAACCTTTCGTTAATAAAGGGACTAAAAAGCATCTTTGGCAGGTTTAAAATCAGTTTTTCTATGAAATCAGATCAGATTTCTATATGAAGCACGAAAACTAATAGAAAATAGTCAAGCCACATTATATGAAGTCTGAAAACCAGTAGAAAACAAGTCACTACAAGAGCCCGATCTGACTCTATACGAATCAGGGGCTTAAAATTGTTGGGGGTAAATCTCTAGTCAAATAAAGATGAAATACATGCATGCATGACAAATGAGATATTCAACTTCATGAATAAGGTCCATCTTTTAAAATAGAGTTTCAATTTTTAATGTGGTATTTGAGCGCATGAAGCTCAATTAAGGAAATGAATATATTTGTTTTAAACTCAAATGAGAAATCAAATTTTAAGAATGATGTTTTCAGATGATGGTTCTTGTTGAGGAATAATTCCACATCAAATAAAAATAATGAAATAAATATATATAAGGTAATAGACAAGTCTGATTTCAGAGAAACCTGCATGTCCACTTATTTTGTTCACATTGCATGGACCTACATGTGGGTCTATGCAATTAGACACTTGTGTAACAAGGATCATTATCATCCATCAGGGATAATAATGAGATGTGATTACCTCTCCAGCATTAGGGACGGATTATCGCATCCATCGATCTCAATGTGACAGTATGACTTCAGCGTTATGTGATTGACCTTTTAAAGGCAAATTTCAAGACTCAATAAAAAATGACTAGAAGAATTCAAAACAAGTACCTAAAATATGCTTTCAAATACCACGAAACGTGCCATATATTGATACCTAACTTTTTCGAGATCGATAGATAGATTCCCAATCTATTATCTATCAAAGTTTCATGTGATCTTGTTTATGGAATGAATGTGCAATGTGTTGCCAAATCATGAAACTTTGGGCAAAAGTTAATTTGAGATCAAAATTAGGCATTTCTTCCAAAAGAAGAAAAAAAGGGAGAAAAATCTTTGATCATAATAATCACAAAAAATAAACAAACTGAAAGGGTGCATGTGATATTCCTTGAAGCCATGTGCTTATATATTCTTTTCTACTTTTGTTGTACAGTTGATGATACTATTCATATTCATGTCACAGCTGAAAAAAGGTTCCAACACTTCCATATCTTCCACACACTGAGACTTCACTTAGATTCCTTCAAGAAGATATGTTGTACTTAGAAAATCTATGTTGTAAGAAAGTCTGTCTACATATTACTAGGGTTTCGAGAAATTGTTTCTTTAGCTCTACATAATATTCCCACCTTTGTTGGATTAGAAAATATGGGCTTTTTGAGATGTAAAGCGTTCAATCTTATAGAATACATGGAGTTCATTTTTTATAAGACAGTATATGATAGTACTATAGAGAACATTTTGACAACGAGCATTTCTAGTACTTGAAGAATCCTATAATCGAGCATGTTTGGGTGTCTTTCAAAGCATGACAAATGAGTGATCTTACATTCTTGACATCATCCAAATCGAGTCTCCTTTTTTTTTTTTTTTGGGTGTGGTGGGGGGGGTGGGGAGTGGGTTGAAGATGCTAGTACATTTTCAGGTGGATGCTTCTCAGCCTGCCATGAATCATGATTCACACCTAAAATGAATGGATAAAAGTTTGTTCAAAGATTCTTTTTGTGGAAAAAGTTGATTTAACTTATTCTAATTAATTTAGATCCAAGGTGGAAAGTTGAAAAATATAGCGAGTTAGCGAATCACCATATCACAAAGGTTTGCTGGCACCCTTTTTTGGGTGTTCTATCATAAAATCATATCTTGTTTACGACTGATCAAATGTAACTAAAGCAGGTGATTCCAAGAGATAATTACTAGGAAATACTACGTTTCTAGAGATCTCATTCAAATATTTTTGTTCAAAAAATGACAAATAATTTTTCTTGGGGATTCCATCTACAACAGAAGTATAGTACAAACTCTTATAAATTGATTATCGTTTTATTTTTAAGATGTACTCCATCCGTCCCAAAACAGATATTCCCCTTTTTCTTTTTTCTTTTTTTTTTTTTTGTATGTCCCAAATTACATTTCCCTTTCCTATTTTGGAGGTGTATTAAAATTTCCTTTTTCTATAATACCCCTATTTAATGTTTTTGGAATTAACCACACTAATAATATGGTCATCTTAGTTATGTGTGAACTAATTAACCTTTCATAGGTAAATAGGAATATTATAAGAATTCTATGGGTCAATTTTACTTTTCCAAATACATTAATCACTTTTTCTGAATCTGTGTGAAATTTAGAAGAGGAATATCTTTATAGAACGGAGGGAGTATTAATTATTTGACTCTTCATAAGGACTTGTACTAAGTTCGTGATGTGTGTGGGGATATGTTAATACTCGATTTCACCACACTTCGTGTTGGAAACATGATTTTGTTAAGAATAAAATACTCATGATTAATTTGAAGTACATAATATCAAGTTGAAATCCCAAAATACAATTCATTTTCTCTTGATTTAAACGAGTTTAAAAAGACCATATCTTTACAATCCTACTTTCATATCAAACAATCTTTAAAATAAATTCTACTCAATTATTTGCACTATTCAAACAAAAAATAACAAAAGCGTATAGAATCATCCTCCAGATAACGTTGAAAATGAGCCATTGATCTAAGTCCAAAATAAATAAATCAATCAATTTCAATGTTGTTAAAGTGTATATTTTGTAGATTTCTTGAATGACTTGTGATTAAGATATTGCTTGCTTTAGCTTTTTAACACAAGTTTTATCCTTCATTGGGTCAACAAAATGATTCATATTTGTTACGTCTAAATCTCAATAAATCTACGTGTCATTGATATTCTATCTCAACCTTTTCAGAATAACACGAAATAGAATACTAATATACGTTTTGATTTATTGACCAACCTTTTCGAAAATTAAACTCACATATCCATAGGCACCTTCGCTTCGCTTTCAAGAATCAAAATGGTTTAATCAGAAAATCTTGAACCATTTTTATTTGACTTTAACGGTGTTTCCCATTCCACTAATTAATATACGTATTCTTTAATTATGAAAGAGAAATTGATGATTATTATCTATACACTTACTCTATATATAATAATATACGTATTCAAACTTTGGACCACACCTAGCTAGTTAATTAGGGTACCTAACAAAGATTTAGGGCTGCCAATTTGAATTTCTCTCCAACCTGTCAACTCATTTATGACTCACCACAACACATGAATCGTGTGACAGCAATAGATTCATCCAATGGGTGAAAGAAAGAAAAGAACACGTAAAAAAACATACTGACAATTCAAACTTATATACGTATATAAAAGCTAAATATAAGCACACATGTCCATAATAATTATTAATGAATTAATAAGAAAATAGGAACAAAAAAAGTGGTAGACTTAAGAAACACATGTTAAATTCTCAAGTTGACTAAGTTAAGCCTTTTCTAGGTCAATATAGAGGACAAAAAGAGTTCTTCTTCAAAATGGTTTTTCAAGTACAAGTAACTTGTTTGCCTAATATGTGCCTGTAAATTACATTGGATCAAAGTGATTCAACAACATGGAGATATAACAAGTTCTTAGATGTATTATCTCTAAATATGTTTCGCTTTTAAACAAATTATTGACTTTCGATCTTTCGAGATACATATATATATATATAATATAGCTACAGTATTATATACAAAAAAGGAAATGAGTGGAAAATTTTTGATTTCCCATTTCGCCCCCATTTATTTATCTAATTTCCATTAATACCCCTATTTACTATTTAATTACTTTTATTTCATTATATTATTATTGTTATTTAATTAATAACTTTAATCAATTCATGAGTATGAAATTTTCACCTTACCAACTTCCACAAGTATTTTTAGTTGCAAAAAAATAAAACATAAAAAATAAATTCCAAGTATTTTTTTAACTACACACAAATGAATTTAATATTTTATTAAAATGATTTTTTTTGAAGGATAAAAATATTTTAATCTAACTAATGATTACAACTTTGAAAATTTTGCTCAAAAAAAAAAAATTGAAAGCCACAATATCTCGCAAATATTTTTTATTTGTTACAAATGTTACCTTCCAAATTAATATGAAGGAAAATTTTCAAAAATATCTCAGAGGTTTTGTAATAAAACCTTCCACCCTATGTAGTGTATATTAATTTGGAAGGTAACATAGGGTGTGAGGTTTTGTTACAAAATCTCCTAGAAGTTTTTAAAAGGGACTCTTAATATGAAATGTATATGCATCTCAAATCGGTAGAATTTAAAACGGTGAGACATTTAACGTTGAGTTTTATTAGCATACTATTATGAGAAAAATTGGTCTCCGTCAACCAACTATCATTCTTTTCTTTTCTTTTTTTTTTTTAATGTTTTGATCATTGTTCTAAAAAAGAAAGTCACTACAATATTATTACAAAATACGACTTCAAATACAAGAATATTTATTTCATCTTCTATATAGGGCGTGCAATGCACGTACTTATAAGTTGTATTTATAAACACTTCACAAATAAAAATACTTTCAACAAATTTGATATGTGCAAATAATAGTTGTCCAGATACATGATATATGATATATCATCATATATACTTTTTTTCAACGGATTTATTGACGAGCAAACTTATAGTTTTTATGTCACTGAAAGATTTAGGAGAAATAGCACAAACGCATGTATTATACACTGATTGCTATCTTCACATAAAATAATTGATGAATGATTCTGTCCTTAACGTGTTCTTGTCAGATGGTGAATCGAATTGCTTGTGAGAACATACCTTGAGCTATTGTATATATTAATAAGTCTTAAGAGTTTCATTTTAAAATATCAATCTCGCTAAAAAGTGTAGTCCAGATCTAACTTAATTAGATTAATTAACTAGCAATAGCATATGTTGCTCCGGTCAATTTTTCTAAAGAACCAACATCTTTCTGTAGAAAAATTGTTGTTTCACTACCCTAGATCAAATATAGTACTCGACAATAGTAAAGAATAAAATAAATTTGAAATCTACAACAGGAAGTAAGAGAACTAACCATCACATACACCCAACTGCATTATTAAGAGACGACTACAACGATAATAATAATAATAATACTCAACCACATGAAGTGTACAGATGCTGCTTCTTAATTGACACTTAGAAGATATTTAAGATTTTTGTGACAATTAAACGAAGAAGGATCACAAATATATGTGGATAGCTTTATCTATGGTTTTACTCCCCCATCTAACATTTTACACATATATAGCATGCCTTGCACACAAAATTTTACTGTTCCATTCACTTTTAAACCAGCTTAAATGTAGAGAAATTAAAAATGATATCTTCATTAAAATTAAAATTAAATAATTATAACTATAACATATATGAGGATAAATGAAAAAGAAGAGACACTTCAGGGGGGGAAAAGAAAAAGGAAAAGGAAATAGGAAAAGCCAAAAAGAGAGAGAGAAGACATATAAAGAGAAAAAGTATTAAAATGATTGGTGCAGCCAAGTGGGTTTTGGCCAAATTTTGGAAGTTGGGAGCCAATTTTCTATTGGCCAATTATCGTCTGCCAAGTGGCCTCGACCTTTACTTGGTAGACACGTATGCATGGCATGGACATTTACTTGTTTGACCTGGACAAACATTGCGTGTCAAATTTCATACTTGTGGTCTCAAAACTTTACAAGATTCGATAAGTTCTCGTAGAAGAGAAGGATGCGGCTTGTATTATCCACTTGCCAATGAATTTGAAATCAAATCCTCTGAAAACAAATGGGGACGGGTCACATCAGTATGGGAACAAGATAAACAGCCTTTATAATTGCATAATAAAATTTATGAGAATCCCGATTATGAAGAATTTGGCGAGCCCATCTTATGTAGACCTAATCCAAAGATGTTCCAGTAGATTGAGCGAAATTTATCGTACTCAACGGATAATACCTGTGTACATAACATCCCTCTCTTAGTCCCCAATGTTCATATGAAATAAAATTAAAAATGCTTTCAGTTTGGTTGTACTTTCTAGTGCGCTTGAAAACGTTTATGCGATATTTGATGTAAGTAGAATAAAATAGCATAAACAATCCTTGTGACCGGGGGGCGGAGGTAGGGGTAGCCAGGGTTTTTGAAAAAATCCTTCTAGAACCTTTTGAGAAAAACAGGATATTTTTTTTTTCCAGCTACAAGTCGCTAAGTTTTGACTACCCCTTCTTTTGCACACCTGGGGCGGGCTTTTAACATTAGAGTTGCAACAAGAAAGCAGCAAATCCATGATAAAGCGCAAGAAGCTAATGAATAATCTCAAGGAAATTAGGTATATAGACTTTAATGTTGTTCAAACGCCATATGTGTGGCACTAGCAGCACGTCCTATGTGGCATACCTACATTGGACAACCGACATGTGAGTTTTCCAATGCGAACATGCCACATGACATGGAGGTTCTATGCCCACTGAGAGCATTAACTCAGAGCGGCAAAGATGGCAGAGCCCAAGTCATGCATTTTACCTATGGCCATCCCATCCATCATCACCAGGCAGTTTGACCCATCAATTCAGATCAAGCCAACCTTGGCGTCGATGTATTACCCGAATCAAGAACAAAATTTACCCATTTACAGGTACAAATAATGGCATCAAATTTTACAAGACAGGTAAAATACGTATATGCCTTTCCTTTTATTCTAGTTAATTCTGTATGAAGCTCAATCAATTCTAATTCAGCAATTATATGGCACATACAGGCTACAGCTAACATATGAATATCCCTAATAAAATTTAACATTTAGAAAGGGGAAAGAACAGATAAATTAAAAGACAGTTTGCATTTAGAAAGGGGAAAGAACAGATAAATTAAAAGACAGTTTGCTCATGGCTGCAGAATTTTAACTTACAGGAAGACAATTTTCATCCATTTCATGACGCTCGAATCAAGCAAGAGACTCGTGTCATTAATACAACAACAAACAACCAGAGGTCGTAGAATGCAGCAAAGATGGAAATTCTGAAACTAAATGCTATAGCATTACTGTAATAGTCAAATACAATATTAAACCGGGTCTTCAAAACTACATACTAGCTCACAAGAATATGGTCAGCATATATGTCAAAAAGGAGAGCAAAGTAGGGCTCTTGCACTTTTTATATCCAAGATGGCAATAAAAAACACGTCACATTGCAATAGACTGAAAAAATAAAAAACACGGCTTGGTAAAGTAAAAGCATATATCATTCTTCATCATCACAGGCCTCCGCTGCAGCTATTTCAGAGTCCAATTTGTTAATCAACTGCTCGCTTACATGTTTAGCAACAGAAATCATATCAAGTATAATGCTTGGGTCTAAACCTGCTCCCCCACGTTTCGTCAGTCCACATATTCTCCCTCGTCTATCAACAGAGATGGAGACGGCTGAACTCATCTGGGACTCCTCTTCTGCCGTTGCATCTACAATGTAATGTTTACCAACCTAGGAGTGAGATGAGAGGTAGAACAATTATTAGTATGCTGCATGAAAATTTTGCATTTAAAAAAAATAAAAAAATAAAAAAAATAACAGTCTTACTTTAGTTAAAGTAATTATGACAGGGACTCCAGATGTGTCGAACTGTAGAAATTCCTCATCACTTACATCAACCTCCGGCTGCTCGTCTGATGAGGTATTGGCTGCCACTTGGACCTTTGGAATAGCTGCATTGCTCAGAGCAGCCTGCAGGAAGATTATTCAAAAAGCAAAAATAGATTAACCAGAAATTGCTGTATCCATTTATTCATAAAGCCAAATAAACATACTTCCATGTTTCTTCTCAATAGTGATTCGCCTATTTTACTTTTCATGAATATGAAAGTAACAAATACCTTTATGGCAGCACCCAAGGCATCCAGTAGATTTCCATCTGAACTAACCACAAGGCCGTCAATATAAATATCCCAACAAACCTTGCCCTCAACAATTGACAGAGATGAGAGATCGATTCCGGCCCCTGGAGTGAAATTTATGCAAGAAGTTACAAAGGCTAACCGGTTCCAAACGTTTTCACAGCAAATTGAGTAACATAAGTCAAGCATTTGTACCTGCTCCACTTTTACCACCTAACAGACCCCGCTGAAGTGCTGTAGACAGTTCCATTGCTAATTCTTCACCCCCTCTGCCCTGTATGAATTGACAGGGTTAAGAAACCACATCAAAACCTCTTGAGGCATGTGACAAAATTGGGAAACAATAGTTTTACTTTACAAACATTGCATAACACATATAGAAACATGTATGTCTATTACACAATAGAATTGTAAAATAAATACGTTGATTAAAGAAGTGGATGATGAAACAATCTTGTTATGTATAAAATGAGTAATGGCGTAAATTTAGCCACCAAAAATGTTTTGGGAATACTAAATGGCCACAGATTTTAAAATTCATATTTTCTCTCATTTACTCATCCAATTTTTCTGTTCAAAAATAGTCCTTAACAGTTCACCGAATAGAGAAGAGTATCATGCTTCATACAAACAGAAGAGTGAACGCCTATGCCCAAGGCCACTAAAACCTAACAAGAAACAGATACAATAGTAACATCAACCTTCCAAGGAAATGCTTGAAATTTTTCTATAAGTAATCCATGTACCCGTTCTCTCTCTCTCCAAGGTATGCAAATTTCTATTTCTATCACTATAATAGCATATTCCCACTCCCATATCTGGAGTCCTGAGCCCAAGTTAATCTTTAATGGTAAATAGAAACAAACAAGACACTGACAATTCTAAACAGTAAGTGCTAAACACAGTTGAATAACATTCAGAACAAAGAATATTTGAACATGAAATAACATCCATAAGCGGCTACTAAAATAAGATAAGATAATCATCTGAATTACAAACATCTTATGTCTTATTGAAATGAGAATATACAAAAGTTATTCAGGGCTACCCCAGGTAATGCCACCTAATAGTACCTAATCTAAGCTACACAGATCGGAAGAGCGATATCAGAAATATCAACTCTAATATTATTTGCTTCAATTAAGATCGTGTTGCAATTTCACTCATAATTTTTAACACCAAGAAAATGAAGTCTAACGAACCAATGATATATAACTAAGAAGAAAATACAAAAATTTACACAACCTCAAAGGTTGGTTCAGCTGTCGGACTGCAATCAACATAAGTGCTCTTCCGATCTCCTTTGTCTGGATGGGATGCCTTTGGCTTTCCTAGCTCAGCCTGCAGATAGAAAGAGAATTCAATTGTATGCCATTATTAAGGGGAAAAGGAAACAAGCAGCAAAAATGAAAAAAGATTCGTGGGCAATAAAATGGGTACATGGTACAAGTACAAATAAGAAATGAAATACCTAGATCGGAAGAGCGTCGTGCAATCACATCAGTCGCACCCATCTTGACTCTTGCTGAACCACTTGCCTTTTCCAAAGACCCCAAGGAGAAAACATTAGCATGAAAATAGAAAAGAATTAAGAATATATGAAAAAGAATAAATCTGGCAAACAATAAGCTCTCCACCTGTGGAATCACACCAGTTTCCACAAAAATGGGACGGTAACTTAATCGTTTTCGACCATCAGTTCGAATATCTTGAGCAATTCCACCCTTTATAAAATTCTTCTCTCCACGTGAAAGTCCTACCATAACTGCAGAAATGTTATAGAAGATGCATCAAGCTTTAAAAAGCAGATTTTACTTATGTGTTAACACATGACGAATCAAGAGAAGAGTCTTTTCTATTTCTGGATATCATAATATCATTAAATTAAATAAATATAGAAGAAAAAATAGTCGGTAGAATCTCATGGTAAATAAAATAGAAAAGCTGGGGGATCCAAGATGACAACTTAGTGAAGTTCTTAAGTACTAAGCCGACCACAACCACACCACCATGTAAATACAAAATTAGATCTACGAAAGCATACTCAAAGCTTTATGTACTACAAGCTTTCAGAACCATCAATAGCAATGCAGTCCCCAACATAGATTTTAGGCCCTAAGCCCAGATGTAAAATGTGCTCTGATGCGTTCACAACAAAACAACAAACAAAATTGTAGACCCTGTGCAAGTACCACATACATTCCTATGAACACAGTTACACAAATTAATAGACATCAAAAATTCAAACTCAAATCACATTCAAAGCAAGCAAAATTTTGCATTAACTGCATTCTCAAAACAAAAGAACCCAGCAACTACGCCCAAATAACAATTTAAACATTTATGTGCAATACTTAAAATTTTGACACACAGAGCCAGATACATACTATATAAAAGCAAATGGAGAAAGAATTACTTGATGAACGAAATGCTAATCGTAAACAATATGAAAATCAGAAAAAGCTGGACGCTCGGAGATGTAGCCTTTTGAGAATATAGCTGTCACTGAAACAGGGAATGCATTGATACAGATTACAAAGACAGTCACGAAAAAAGATAGCAGACGTTTAGGTACTGAACTTTGGTATTTGGGTTTGGTTATATACTGTGCCGGTTGTAAAGACGAGAATAAAATCATAAACAGCCACCACAAGAAAAATTAAAGACGGATATTGACAGAAAATCGTGATGCATAAGATTGGCGTAAAGAAGAGAAAAGGAAATCAAATCATTCCTATGAGCTAGAAGAATAGAATGGCGATGAAGCTGGCGGGATTCTTCTTGTAACTGGAATAGCTCCCCCCGCGGATTCATCAGCTACCTGATATCTATCTACCAAATTTGGCGATGAAGAACAGTATAGAAGACCAGTTACCTAGTACTATAAATCAATGCAACAGACTTGAGCTGATTAATTCCAAGCCCCACCTTTTCTCCCTAAACCCTAAATCGTTGTGCTCAGTCCCAAGGAAATGTGTTTGGCTACTCTCCCATATTATAATCTGTATTATAATTTGCTACACGACATCATTTCATTGATTTTATTTTTTTCAAAAAATCAAAAAGTGAAAGTCAAGCCACAATTATTGACTTTTTACACAAAATAACCAATAAAATGATGTCACGTCGCAGATTATAATCCAACTAGTTACCAAACAAGGAAACCAGATGATTGGAGCCTTAGAGGTCTACCAATTTACAAAGCCCAATTAAAAATGAGAAATTCTAATGGGAACGAAATGACATTTTTATGTGGCACACTTATATTAAATGATAAAAAAGTAATCATGTAATCGTCATTCAATAAATATGTGTCACTTGTACTTTATTATTTGCTGATATTACGCACTATTCTTTTCCCTTTTGGGGCATCAATTATTTACTAGTTAGAACTTTTTTTTTTTTTTTTATATGTTGGGGCTATGTATGGAAATTAACCTCCTTTTGATTAGTGATAATAATTAAATTAGTATACCACCTTAATGTGGTAGAATTTGACCATAAAATTACAAAGAAGGAGATGAAATGTGAAGAAATATTTAGAAATGAAGATGGAGAACTCTCCTTACAACCGATGGTGATAAAATAGTAAAAGAAAAGCATTCAAGCCCTTGAAGTTTCTATTCAAACGGAATAAAATTGTAGTGAGTTTTGACCTCTCAATATACATATAATGAAATTATCCCGTCAAATGCATACATGAAGAGAGATTATTGGACAACTCACATGTAGATTATCCCAACATGTGTACGTCTGGTGAGAGATTCAAACTAATTTGTAAAAATATTCTCTCACCAAACGTATGACGAGAATTCGTGACTAAATTGTAAAAATGATATCCCGCTATATGTGGGTTATCCAATGATTTTCCACCATATGTGTCCAACGTGATACGCATCATTTTTAGAATTTTAGCTACCTTAAGTGTTAGTCAAAACGAATATAAACCAAGGTTTACTTGTCATTTATGAACGGGTTAATTTCACAAATTGTCTCTAACTTTTGAGCTAAGAATCGGTTGGGTCTCTAGCATTTTTTTAACCTCCATAATCTTTCATAAATTCACACGATAGGTCCTTTTTTACGGATTCAGTCAATATTGCCGTTAACTTTCCAATAAAATTACCGTTATAGCATTAACATTTTAATTTTAAAAACAATATATTTAAAAATAATAATAAAATAAGAAAACATTCCCCACCCACCTCTCCCAAGAACGGCAGCCAGAAATGGCCACTGAAAATGGTAGCTACTGCCATTTCCGATAGTAAAATAAAGGGGATTTACTCCCCGTAGAAAACGGCAACACTTTTGCTATTATTTTCTAACAACATTTATGGGGGATTCACCCCCTATTTTAGCCACCGAAAACGGTGGTATTTTATTGTCGTATCCGGCACCAACAGCCAGAAATGGTAGCTGACGGGGAGTTTCCTCCCATTTTAGTGGCCAGAAATGGCAATAAAATGCTGCCGTTTCTAGCAGCGTGTTTAGATCATAAAAAACTATGTTTATTGTGGAATTTGTATCGATTATTGTGTACATCAATAAATTTCCATATTTACAATGTCACGTTTTTTCTTTTTTCTAAATATACCTTGTTGTTATTTTTCTATGTTATTTTATTATTTTATTTTATGTTATTTTTACTTCCCCTCCTCCACCCCACCCCTAACCACCCTGCGCTGCCCCCGCGCCAACCACCCAACCCTGTTTTGCTCTTTTTCATTTATCCCTCATTCTTTTTAAATTTTTTCTTTTTCTTTTTCATTTTCCAGTGAAGTTGCTTCTTTTTTTTTTTTCATTTTTGTTTTTGCTTTCGCTTTTTTGTTTGTTTTTCATTTTCTTTTTTTTTCCTATAATAATTTTTTGACAAAGTTTATTATATGATAAAAATATATTTACATTCAAAGGTTCATTACGTGTGTAACAAGTTCTGTTATTTTTGTAACAAACTATGTTACTTGTGTAACAATACGTGTTATTTGCCTAATAGTCTATGTTGTTAAACAATCTATATTATTTATGAAATAAGATAATGTAGAACACATGGAAAAATGGATTGAGGGAGAATTGGATAGAAGATCGGGTTGAAATTTAGATTTTTTGGCATTTGGTGCAGAATTTAGCATATAATACCTTCCCG